>VWZX01004666.1:2345548-2597329 GCA_013399015.1 Galbula dea
CCCGGCCCCGGCCCCGGCCCCGGCCCCGGCCCCGGCCCGTCCATGCCACGGAAAGCGCTGTTCTGCGTCCTGGAGCTTGACGTCCGCCTGGTGAGTGTCTCGGCCGCGGACCCAGCCGTCCTCAGCCGGGGCGGCTGGAGGAGAAGCCGCGGTTTGCCTTTTCCGCTTCCCGCTTCGCTTTCCTCTCTCAGCCGCCGCCCTGCTCTCCCGGCCCGGAGGTTCTTCTGGGAAGCTGGTTACGTGGTGAAGCGTAGGGTCGCCCTCTGCCTGGCACTTCAGCTCAGGGCTGGCTCCAGGGTGACTTCTGCGCCTTCCGTGTGTGCATCTTCCGGCCGCCCGTCCCTGCACACCCCTGTTGGAGTGAGCAGCAGCCGTGATCCCTCACAGTTCTATCTTTCCTGGGGAAGAGGTCTTCGAAGAGACATTGATTCTTGGGAAGCTCTGTGATTGGGGAAAGCACTCAGGAAAAAAAAAAAAAACAAAAACAAAAAAAACCAATCCCCAAAACCAAACAACAAAAAAACCCAAACCAGAGCAAAAGAAATCTCAGGAAACAGCAGCTTGTACCTGGCTTATGCACCACTGTGAGCAGTCAGGTCCCTTAGGGGCAGACGTGGCACTGGGCAGCTCAGGAGTACTGACCTAGGTGTTACATGGCAGGGCTGAGGTGAGGTCAGGCGGTGTGGGACTGGAAAGGTTTTATGTTAATCATGGTAAGATTATTCCTTGTGCACTTTTACAAAGTTTTCTGCTTGTAACCAAGGTGGGAATAAAGTAAGAGTCTGTATCATTCTCCTGAGGAGTTGTTGGCTTCATACACTCTGGTCACTGGGGCAGTAATAATCCAGAGGTTAGGCTTCCTCATGGGCCCTGTGCTGCCAGAAGACTTGCTGCTGAAAGGAAAACCCAAGGTCACAGAATCACAGAATATTAGGTGTTGGAAGGGACCTCTGGAGATCATCTAGTCCAACCCCCCTGTCAGAGCAGGTTCACCTAGAGCATGTTGCACAGGATGGCGTCCAGGCAGGTTTTGAATGTCTCCAGAGATGGTCCTATCCAAAAAATTCAAGTGCTGCTCCAGAAAGTATATACTGAGAAAAGCATCCAGTATTCCTGATTGTTTAGCCACCTTTGTTTCCAGACTCTAGAACAGAGCTGTGAATTTCTACACATAGATGGTGAGAGCATCACTGTAATGGTGTTGCCCTGCTGTCTCAATAGCTAGTGTTCATCTTCATAATGCAGAGGCCTGCTTGGTTCCTGGAAAAGAGCAAATGTGCTTTCCTTTTCTGTTCATACTGATGTGAGCTATTTATGTGCCAGGAGAGAGTACAGGGAAGCTGTTTCCCGAGCATCAGGCTTCTTCAGTTCTGGGGTATTTGTTATTCACCCTGCTCGCAAGACTACAAATTATAGTGGAAAGGGACTGAACAGGAAAAATACAACACAAATCTGAGTGCCCCTTTCAGCACATGTGGGTCATATAGTTATATTCCTGCCATGCTATATAATTTCTCACTGATAACCATTTTAATAAATGTATTTAGTCTGGTTTTAAACCACTTGTTTTGCTATTTTCTTCTCCCCTGGAGCCTACTTCAGCATTTCACTCCTGTGATGGTTTGAAAACTTTCCAGCCTGAATTTCCTTCTGGCTAGTTGATGCCTGCTCTTACCCAAATGCCAGTAATAGCCTTTCACTTCGATTTTTTTTTTTTCCTTCCTTGTTTGTTTCCTTTCGGTGTTTGCTCTCATGATGTGTGTTTTGGGCAGCAGTTCTGTCATTTCACGATTGATCTTTGTCAGGTAAAGAAACATGATTCTTGTGGTAGTGTTTTGTGTGATAAGCCAACCAGTTTTCTGATCATTGTAGAGATGGGTGCTACTCTTCCACTTTGAATGTGCATTGGTCAGGATTGGAATTGACTTCAGCATTCCAGTTGGCCTCTCACTATTGTCTTAGGTGATGTCAGGGAAAAGAAGTGCAACATTCATCCTGTATGTCTTAATACCAGTCTCTCTTTACAGCTACTTTGCAGTTATGTTGTCATTTATTAACACACTAATCATCATCCTCTCAGCCAGCTTTGAAGGTTCCCCCTCACCCCAGCGAAAGCAAAAACTGTTGTTACTACACAGTGGGTGCATCTCATCTCTATTATTGTGGTTCCACAGTCAGGTTTTTCTTTATCTTTTTGGTGACCTTTAGTGATTTCTGAATTATAATTGGGAAAATTTGATGAGAACACTTTAATTTCTTGTGTCAGGGTCATTAAAAATACTGACAGACATGGATCCTAGGATATACAGATGAATGTTTTTTTTAGTAGCCCCTAGCTGGATGCCTCTTAGTTTTGCACATTATTGAAGCTGTCCTTTGGCTGATTCTGTACCACTTTAGGACTTTCACACTAACTTCCATCTTCTGTATCATAAATAATTGTTTCTCATGTGAGACCATCTGATACCCTTTGTCCAGAAAACAGGCTTTCAAGAAAATGTCATGTTTTATTTGATTGATCTATTTTTATGAAACATGCTGCTGGGCTTTATTCTAGTCATGTTTTCCTTGATATCTTTATTCTCTCTTTTTGCATATTTAAATATTCTGATTGATGGGGTTACAATTTTTTCAATCTCTTTTTCTTCTTCACATGGGCCTTGTGTTTGTTATTTGTTTCAGCAGATGGTACTGTCCTTATTTTTGTAACATACATTTTAATGTATAGATCCAGCAAGAGGAATTGCATTCTTTCAGAACCTGGGCTGAACAGGATTCAGCCTCCCTGTGGCTCCCTGGTCCAGGCCTAGTGCATATTTGGTAACTACTGTTTCCATAATTTCATTCTTTTAAGTTTTTTTGTTGTTGTTTTGGTTTTGGTTGGTTTGTGGTGTTGGTTTTTTTCCTCCCATTAAGTATCATTAAAATCAAGGCAAAATATTCAGTTGTGTTTGGGGCATAGATTTGTTAGTTTTCCCATCTTGGTTGATTTATACCACGTCCACTTGTTTTCTCCTGTTCTCTGTATTTGTGACTAAAGTGTTGTCCAAATTTCTGATTCCTTTTGCTGTTCTTTTACAATGTTCTGCCTATTTCACAACCCTTTTTGCAGCCTGTCCACTTGTGTCAGTTCTGTCCTCTTTGGTTTTCCCTTATTTTAAGGATACAGATGGGTTTTGCTCCTTTTACCTTCATAAAATTCCAAGATCTTTTCTGATCTGAGTCTACCAGCCCTTTAGTTTATCTCCCTGCTAGTTTTTCTTCATTTCTGAAAGGCTGCTCTTCTAAAATGGAAAACCTTAGTTAAAGACCTTATTTGGTTTATCCTGCCATTAATGGAAATTGAATAATTCATGATTGCTCAGACTGAGATTTCATTGTTATTTGGGTTTTTGAGACTAATTTTGATGCCTACCTCTGCTGCTGGCATTTAGATTGCTCATGTAGCAACAGAATGAAATTCACATTGCTCTTCACTTAAGTCCTACATGGAGAATGCACAAATGCAGCAGTGAAGGTAGGTAAAGCTTTAAGCACTAAGATGAATTAATAGCATTGTGGATTACTGCCAGGTAAGGAGACTAAAATGGCATCTCTTCACATTGAGAAGATTATTTTTGCAACTCTAAGTCCAAATGCTGTTCTGTCTGGAAGCTTGCACTCAGCAGAGCTTAATTCTGTCCATTGCCCTTCATAGGGAATTCTTGTTTTGATGGTAATAGGCAATTAAAGGGATTATTGAACGCCTGCCTTTTTTGTTGGTTGCAGCTGCAGTTTTAGAACTGCATGGAACAAATGCCATAGGAGGCTATGGAGCAGTAGAATTCTGTTCCTTTTCATGAGATGAGTTCAGTGATTTCTTTATGGCTCTTTGTGGTGGTACACATTTTCCATCTTCCTGAGAACTGCAGTAGAGAAGTCCAGGGTAACACATTCCCAGAGATTTATCATAGTCCTCCTGGTTGGTTGTAAGATCAGTTCATGGCAACATTGATATCGCTTTCCCTTAGCTGATCCACAGATTTATGGTTTTTTAAATGGTCTCTTATCCTGCCTGAACAGTTTGCCATCAGGTACAAGCTTCAGTTTGTCTCCTAAGTGTTGTGCAGCTCCATACATCACATATTACAAACTAGTTTTCATGAACTGCAGATGTATGTGTCGTTAATTTTGGAAGCTGGTTACATGAGCTAAAACACACTTGGTGTTCCATGAATTCTGCAGTTTATCTCAAGGGTAGTAGAAGCTTAAGTTCCCACATGTCCTATCTTGCCCCACATGCCAATTTGTAAGAATTTATTTTATTTTACAGAAGAGACAGAATAAATGGAACCTGTTGGTTGCAGTTTTGCCCTCCTCAGTGTCTTCAGACCTCTCATTTTTCATCTCAACAAACAGACGAATATTGGTTACCTTATCTAAGGTGAAAGGCACAAAACTGCACTAAAAATGATTGTAAGTTATACAGAAATGTCACAAAGAAAAGCCAGAACCAAGCTAATACCACTTGTAGTATGTAGTTTGGGGGATCTTGCCTTGTGTGAATGAAATCTGTCTCTTTCACTTGCTCCTATTCACACTTGCAACTGCATGAGTGTCCTACAAGCTGTTTAATGTATGACAGTCTGTTTCAACTGGGATATCTATTATTCTGGCACTTTTATTGCAGATTTTAAGCCCTTGTTTACATGGAGAGGAAAGACTGGTTTTTTACTCCTCAGATATTTCTGAGAAGGAACACTATTTTTTTAGCTTATACTGTATTTAGAATCTATCACACATTGGTTTCTGTTATTTCTTTCACTTTAGGCTGTTTTTCTGCTGTTTATACAGTTTTCTTTTAAATCCAGTTAGAATTTCTCAAGTTAGTTATTCATTCAAGAACAGGAGACTGTAACCTAAACACTTACTTTAATTCCTGTTGCTCTCCTCCTTTGTCTTTCTACCTGGAAATTGAAAGTCTGAAAACCTTCTTCAGCAACCTCATGTTGGCAGAGACAAACTCATATTTATTATACTGTGATAAAAAGTGAGCAGTAGAACTAAAGTGAAAGGTGACAATTCTCTGTCAAGGCAACAGAAAAAACACATCTGGCTTGGAGAAAATGGCAAATAGTTTTACAATGAACTGTATACATCTTTGCAGTGAAAATGCAAGTAAAAACATTTGATGTTCATCAGAGCTTTAAGAACATACCAGCCTCTTCTTAGTTAAAAAGAGTACAAATTGTCCAGAGAAAGCTGAGAGATTAGTGCTAGTATCTGGCAGCCTAACAAAGAGCCTTTCCCTCCCTTCAGTATCCTCCAAGATGGCCAAACTTCTTAGATAAACCTTTGTGTGCTGTGTGTCTGATAGTAACAAAGCAACCTCTCATTTACATATTAAAAGCAAAGTTAATGTAATATTTGCAAATAAACTTTGCCTTTTTGGTGTCTGGACAGAGTATGGATATCTAAGCGTGTACATTTACCAGCTCCATTCTCTCTGTAACTAGGCTAAAATTTGGATGGGTTTTTGTGACTTGGCATCACATAGATTTATTCTATATGACTCTTCATATAGAGCCTTATGTGACCCACAATGATTAACTCTTATATAGTCAGTGTATTACCTTGAGGTTGGGGTACCAGGTTTCATTTTTGCTTGAAGACAGTGGAGTATGTTTACTTACAGGAAGAAGGTGGCCAAGTGCCAGGTCCTGCATTTTGGTCACAAAAACCCCCGGCAGCGCTACAGGCCTGGGGAGGAGTGGCTGGAGAGCTCCCCAGCAGAGAAGGACCTGGGGGTGTTGATCGACAGCCGGCTGAACATGAGCCAGCAGTGTACCCAGGTGGCCAAGGCCAAAGACATCCTGGCATGTATCAGGGATAGTGTGACCAGCAGGAGCAGGGAGGTGATCTTGCACCTGTACTCAATGCTGGTGGGGCCACACCTTGAGTATTGTGTGCAGTTTTGGGCACTGCAATATAGGAAGGACATTGAAGTGCTAAAGAGGGTGCAGAGACAGGCAACTAAGCTGATCAGGTGGCTGGAGAACAGGTGTTATGAGGAGAGGCTCATGGAGTTGGGGCTGTTTAACTTGGAGAAGAGGAGGCTGAGGGGAGACCTTATTGCTCTCTTCTCTTTAAAGGAGGTTGTAGAGAGGCACGTGTTAGCCTTTTCTCACTTGTGACTAGCAATAGGACTAGCAGAAATGGGTTCAAGTTGTGCCAGGGCAGGTTTAGATTAGATATTAGGAAGAATTTCTTTACTGAAAGAGTGGTGAGATATTGGAATAGGCTGCCCAGGGAAGTGGTGGAGTCACCATCCCTGGAGATTTTCAAAAAACAGATAGATATGGCACTTAGGGGGATGGTTTAGGGATAACAAACAGTAGTGTGGGGCTATCGGTTGGACTCGATGGTCTTGAAGGTCCTTTCCAACTGTGTTGTTGTTTCTATGTTTCTATATTTCTAAGAATTTAGACTTGATTATTTTTGAATGGTGACTGTTTTTCCTGGTCAGTCTGTACTAACAGAATTGCTTTAGAAAATACACTTTTTCACTTTGGTCTGATTCTTTGGGAATCAAGCATTTTGGCCTTTACTGTTCCATTTTTATCTTGAACACAGCCATTACTTCTGTAACAAAAGTTCGGTTTCTTTAATGATTGTGTTATTCTTGCAGATAACTTGCCCTGGAGTGCTGCTGAAAGACAAAGAAGAACTTTATCTCAGTGTCTCTGTACTTGGGCAGTACAAAAAAACTCAATGCGTCCCTGCAGCATTTCCACTCTTCTTTCAAGAAAAACTAGTATTTGAAAAGGTAAGATAATGTCAAGAGCTTATACAAACCAAATAAAACTCATCCCAAACTCCACAAAAACTCACTGCACAAACCCTGAGCACAAGTAATCACACTGAGGGTGGCATAGTATTGTAATTCCTCCTTCTCTTCAGCACAAAGGAGGTGTGTGCCTTTATTATCCACACAGTGATTCAAGAATTGTACATCCTGATGATTATAGTGTATGATGTGACTTTTTAGGTGTTCATTCTTTTGTGAACTGTCCTTTTTCAGTGTTTGTTTTCCTGGCTTGGAAGGAGCTGAATGTTGCTGTTCAAAAAAATTATGGGAAGGTGAAGAACAAAGACTATACAATATAAAATTCTACTTAATTTAGTAGAAAGACAGAATAGCAGCTCAAGCCTTTTTGGTGACATCTTTCTCCCTTTGAGATGCTTTTTTCATGGTTTGTCACCAGAATTCCCAAGTTGGTACTCTGGCCTTATAATTTATAGTTGTTCATCACATATTCTGAGTCCCTACTAGCTTCATTATTAGTACCACAGGGATAATGAAACACAGTTTCTTACAGATATGATCTGGCTTCTTGACTACCTATGAATAATAACACTTTGCCCTTTCTAGTTCTTTTCCTTGTGCATCCCCCAACACTTTGAAAACCAGACTGAGTAAACATCAGTGGTGCTCTGGTGTTGTGCATAAGGTGCAAACAGTGGTAATTTCACCAGCTACTGAATGGTAAAAAAGACCATAGTTCTTTAAAGACAAACATACCACAAACTACTTAAGGGAAATGTACTGTTTTCAGTGTCATTTAGAGGAACTCCAAGACACCAGGATCTATCTGCTTACAAAAGTAGTGAAAAAGGAAGCTAGAATAGTATCTGTCATTCTGTAAACAGCAAATTATAAGTCTAGCTACTAGTGGAGCACCAGTACTTGGTGGCTTTAAGTGTTTGGTACCTTGAACAGCAAAGTGATCCACACCACTCTTGCTGAGGCTTTTGTACAAAATTAGGGTGAAGTCTATTACCTGCTGAATATCCAGTGCAATATCCTCCCCTATTTCTTGCCATCAATTCACATAGGATTCAGGTTAAAAAAAACCCCTGTGCAGTACTCTGTACATGAGTAGTCCTTCCCATGAAAACGAAGCCTAAAGTGTTACTAATACCTTGACATATTCTTCCTCTATCAGAATTCCAGTGTGTTCCACAAGTCATCTTTCTTTCTTCAAATTTTCTCAACACTTATCTCTACATGTCCAAATCTTTTCAGTACTTCCAGATTTGAATAGAGAGAGGTAACCCCAAGTGACTAGACAGCATAAGGCAAGCACTGCAAGCTTTCAAGGAATTTGATCATGTGTCAAACAGTAACTTCAGTTTCCTTTTTTTTTTTTTCCCCAGTGGGGACAGGACTCTTAGCAACCATCTTGGCAAGGAAGAATATTGATTTTTATTTTTTTTTTAACTTCTCTTTTCCCAGAGGTTTATCTGATGACTTTGACTGTGCCATTATTACTACTTATTAATTTCTTTTCCAGGCATTTGCTGACATAGTTGATCCTGGAGACCTTGTGAAGTTGCTGGAACGTAGGTTCTGCTTTTTATGTATATGGTGTTGTATGCATTGATGTCACATGTGTCAGCACTAAAGACCTTTTTAGAGGTTTACAGTCTGTGAATTTTTCTATTGGGAACCTGTTCTCTGAAAAGCTAGTGGCTGACCAATGTAGTAGATCAGGTACTAAATAAGTAGCACCTGAGCACTAGTGACTTTTCAGAATAGAAGATTCATTGTCAGTGCAGACAGAGGATTTTTGCTGTCTTTGGTTACTAGTAACTTACCCAACATAATGTTACCTAACAAAATTCCTCTAGAAATGTATGCTGCATCTTTTAGAACAGGGAAAAGGTAAAAAGTTATAATTAATGGAAAGTCCAGCTGCTTATGCAGGTAGATAATGGATTCATTTATTTGGATGAATTTTCAACTAATATAAGCATAGACCTTTGATTGTTGTAAAATTATTCTTTTAGTTTTTTAAATTATATCTTGCCCCATGTTGGAGCATAATGAACCATAGTGAGACAACACTTACTCCAAACTCAAACTCCAGGAATATGCTCCCTCATACTGGGAGTTATTTGAAAAAGTGGCGAAGCTTGCATCATCTTTAAAAGAAGAATAAACTTGGCAGCAGATAGAACTTAACAAGCTCTAAGTCAAACTCAGAGTTGTCATTCGTAGACTGCTAATGCCATTGTGTTCTTCTCTGGTATTTTGCAAGCTGTTCTTAATTTTCTCTTCTTGTTGGTGTAGTGGAAATAGTGCAGCCACGTACAGTGCTATGGAGCTTAAGTCTGTGAGCCATTTTTCTTGGGGTTTGACTGTGATGAGAATTACTTTCCAATTTATTTTTTTTTAACTCATGAAAAACTTTTTTCCTTTCTAGTTGACACAGCAGTACTTGAACTAATACAGCTCGTACCTCCAGGTATTGTATCCATCTCTTCATAAATTATGCAGTTTAATAGGTGAATTTCCATGAGGACATAGCCCATTACAGCACAATCACTATTTGCAACACACAGACAACACAGAAAGCTCTTCTGCAAATAGTCCTCTGCATATAAAATGTTAATAGATCAAGAGGATCTCATTCTTGAAAGAGAATAATAACTGAATATTGAAATGTACCATACTGAGGCTTAGGAAGGTGATAATATTTTAAAATGGAAAATAAACTGAAATCATCCAGTGCACACTTATTAACTGCATCACAATTCACTTGCAAAGTGGCTGTCTGTGGAATTTCAGAGTGCATAATCTTGTTCTCAGAATGACACTTTTTCTTCTCTTTTAATGGTGACCATTGGGAAAACTCTTATCCTCACTATAAGTATTATAGGTCTCTTGGGATATGTGAAGATAATAAATAGCAATTTGTCATACTTCTGTTATTGGTTTGTGTGATTATAAAAATCTATTTTAATGAAATTCAAGTGTTCCCATGAATAATGTAAATCTGCATTTTATTAAAAATAAAGTCAAGTTTTAAAGAGGACTCGTTTGGAAACTGTGGTATTTAAAGCACTCTGTCACTTGTCCTTAGTACTTCCAAGGAAGTGAGTGCTCCTCTCAGGTGTCTCACCACACTGTTTACTTGAAGAAATGTACTAAATGTGGATTTTTTTTGTGGGAGGGTAAAAGATCTTGCATAAGGAGTTTTATTTCAGGAGCCAGAGATATGTGTGATACAGCCCAAGATAGGCTAACAAGTTGACTACAATAGCATACTTGATTTTTTTAATAATATTCATGCAAAGTTTTCCCCTGAAGAAAATATAAAAAAAAAGTCACAAGCTAGGAGTGAGAAAATCTTGAGATAGTGGTTTTGATGTTGCTTGTGTTTGTTTCTTAGTACTATGCCTACTATGACTACTACTTTCACTATTCTGTAATATGGAAAGATACAATCTTTCAAAAGGGCTTGACTGCCATTAAAAAAAAAAAAACCTAGTGGGTTTTCTGTGGAATGGAAGGGAAAGAAACAGGAAAACTACTCAAAATTGCCTAGAGAAAACTTCTCATATATCTCTTATCAAATAGTGTACACAATCTTCTTTAATTTTTTTACAATAACAGTGAAAAATACTTTGAGTAGATTCTGCACGTTGCTGCAGTTGCTTAACTTGATGAGGTTGTTTCCTTGCGTGCTACAAGTTTTAGAACCATGCTGTTAATTTGGAAAGAACAGAATTTATCTCAGCTTCAGTATGATCTTGTGTGTGGTGTCTGTACTATACAGCTTTCTCTATTTTCCAATTAAAGGATGTATTTTTTTTTTAGTAGGAAAAATTCTAGCTACATATGAAGAAAATACAAGAGATTTCCTGTTCCCTGACCCTAAGCTTACCCGTGGGCACCATGGTTTAGATCGGGAGATTTTAATGAAGAGGACCTCTTCTTTTCCAGTGAGTGAATATCTGGGGATGTATTTATGATAGACTGTGTTTCACTGAAGAAACCTCTTGAACTGCTTCAAATGAAAAGCGATTGCTTCTGACAGATTTTGCCATTTCAGGTGTTGAATGTACAAATCCACAGCTGAACTTTAGTGAAGGTACAACCTTTTAAAAATGTTTCCAGAAATGATTTAATGTGAAAAAGTTAGTTTCCACTTGGTTTGCAGTGTGGCACATAACATGTCTGCTGTTCAATTTAATCTGTAGTGCGATTGGTAGTTGAAGGGATGCAGAAGAGTGAGATGTCACATCAACTTCATGGTTCTCAGTAGATAAACCATGTACTCTCCTTCTCAGTCTCTCTGTAGCATTTTGTTTGAGACCATTTTTGGTACTGTTTAGGACAGTGACAGTCGCATTTGTGCTGTGCCATCTGACCTGTGGGCCTCCCTAGATGCAAGTTCACCATGAAAATAGTAAGTAAATGAAATTTAGCTTAGTGCTGCGTGATTGTTTTTCAGTTTCAAAGCCTGTTTCTTAAGGTCTGTTCAAGCCATTCATGTTCATTTAGTAACTTGCCTTTCCTACAGTTTAAAAAAAGCTATCATAAGTGATAGCTAATTGGCAGAATGGGTGTAGTGAATGCATGTTAATATTCTGAAGGTAAGGGCTCAAGTACATAGTTAATGAAATGGACTCGTCTCACACTACCCTTTCAGAGAGTTTGACTGTTGAATATTAGGTGTCCGTGGAATAACTTGAGAAGGCACTTCAAAGATGATGGTGATGATGTGGAAGGTGTGTTTAGGGGGTTGTTTTGTTTGCCTTATTTTAGTTTTACTAGTGGGTTGGCAAGACATTTGGCTTGGGAAGATAGGGACTCAGCTGTGATTGGATTAAATACACATGGCAGGGGAGAAGTGATGATTAAAGGTCATTGGTGTCTTTTAGCTGGTGTAATCTTCCCCCCGCAAGGGCAACCTGGAAATTGCCCGGTCGTTTGCAATTAGAAGTGCTAATTTGGTGTCTAATGCTGTGTTACATTTTAATTAATTTAAGTTGTGATTTTTGATACAAAATATATGGTTCTGCAGCATCTTAAACTGTCCCTGCAAAATCAGCAATTATTTTTTGGCCTCAGCAGCTCTTTGATATGGCTTATCCTACACGTATCAGTGGTGGCTTAAGAAAGGAGATGGGATGGAATTGCTTTCATGTTAGTTATAGAACAGGTAGTTTCTTGATGTTAGGATGTATAGGGAGGTAATAGTAAATGAGGTGGTGTTAGCAAAATGGTTTCAGATTTTTTGTAAATGTAACATAATGAATCTTTGTAGAAGCAGAACCACTAGAGGATTTTGAGGGGTTTTGTTGGACTGAGTTCCTTAATAGAAAAAATATTTATTTTCTAATAAAGAGGAAGTGCCATAATATGTGAGCTGTGAGAAGATGTCATCAGTGTCATTTGGATGTGTAGTTTAATGGTGATACTCTAGTAGCTTTAAAAAGTTGACTGATTTAAGACAGAAATGTACTTCCATGTCTTTGCAAGCAGTGTGAATGAAACATGTCCCTGCCCTGGACCAAGGACTCGAATAAGCATGTGTTGCTCCATTCCATCTCCATTTCAGAAAGAACAGTTTAGGAAAGGATTTTGGCATATTGACCCCATTGTCAGGAATAATAGAGAAGCTGTGTTTGATGGAATTGGAGGGGGGATCCCAAAAGGAAGCTGTGCTTCCTCTCCTTCCTTGCCAACTGAGGTAGCTGTGGGAGGATTTTTACCTCCAGGAGAAGTGCAATCTCAAATGCCTCTGTCTTGTAGTGTTCCCTAAGCTTTACTGGCAAGTATCTCCTGCTAACTCTGTCAGCATCAAGCACTGAATGTGAATGCTAAGCAAAAGGGAAAGTGTTAAACAAGGTCATGAGAACCATTCTTCCTATGCTAGTCAAGCCATGTTCTTCCCACATGAAAAGTTATTTATAGGTAGCTGAGATGTTGAGTATTTCTGACTGGCAGCTGTGCTTCAGTAGCATTTGATTTCAAATAAATTTGTACTTTATTAAAAAAATAAAGGTAGCAACAGCAAGGTTATGGTTGTGGAGTTCAGTGACAAGCAGAGTCTGATTAACACTGCTAATCTGCCAGTTGGAAGGAGTCCCAAGTTGAGAGGATCAGAACTCCTCCAGAATCTGGCACTTGGCTGATAATGTCTCTGGCTAAATGTCGTATGAGGCTTACAAACACAATACGCGTAGAAGACATGCCTGGAGTTATCTCTCCTGGTCCAATGTTGCCCAGCTGTGTCTTTTGCTGGCTCTTCTGTATTTCTCTGCAACCCTTGCCTTTCAGAATATGTTTAAGCTTTGACTGGTGGTGACTTCTTACATGCATTCTTATCTCCATTTCCCACCCTGATGCAGTGTTTGCCATGTTACTTAAAACAGTTTCTTTTTAGTTATGCTAACTTTCATTAGCATACCAGTACAAGACTTTCTATTATATTCATATATATTTTTAAGCTAGAAACTTATACGCATGCCCTTTAAAAGTCAAAAGCATATATTTGACTTGTTTTCTAATTTGTGTTCTTCTAAATATGAACAACCTTTATAGTTTTTCTGTGGTCATATTAATAAGTTGTCCATATCACTTCTGTTTAATGACCAACACTGAAGGACTGATGAGCCTGCTCAGGGCTGCAGACACCAATGTTGAAGGCAGAAGAATAAATCTCCAAACCTTTCTGGCTGGATTTTTGTTCACAGATATGTTTGGGGCTGTACAGCAGTCTTTATGTAATACGGTGTTGAATATCCTTCAACAATCCCTAGTTTAAAACTGCAGAAAACAGAAAACTGATTGCTTTTGGCCTATAAATTACTTTTGACATATCTCTGCCTACTGTCTATCTGTGAGTGCCATCCTGCATTCCCCCTTCACAAAGCATTTCTCTAAAGAAACCATAGTTTTGTGTGAGATATTTTTTTTAGCTATGACCATTTAACAATTCTGTAATCATTCCCAGTCTCTGTAAGAGCAATAGTGCTCTACTGTTGCTTTTTACAGAAGAAGACTTACTAATTCTGATGTGTCCTTTTTTTCAACTGTTGATAGCACTTGACAATTCATTAGTAGTAAAAGTGAATTGATTAAAGATGGTCAGCTTTAAAATCTCTTTTATATGCCATAACTTGACTTGATTGAGTTCTGGACTCTGTTAATTGCTATGACTGAGCTTTCTGGGCATTTTTGTTATTTCATTTCCATAATCTAAACTGGGGCCAGACCATATTCCCTTGTGGAAAATCTGTGTGTGTTTAGGCAGGTAGTAGAGAATAGTTTGGTTTAGCAGTAGACTTTACTCATTAAGTTTCTGCTAGTTCTTAAGAATGTGAGGCAGAGTCATAAACAGACAAGCTCCTTTTCGTTTCTCAGTGATCTTGTGTGTTCATGTGCACAAATGCCCATGCACACAGATGTCTCAGGGCAGCAAATTCTGTCCATGTTGAATGAGGGGGAGGTACAAAGTTCTTTGGACCTTTGATTCTCTCTCTGGTTCTGCAGAGCTCTGTAAGATGCATATAGATGACTCCCACTTGTTTATAGCATATGTGGCCTTTAATTCTTTTATGCCTTTTTAAAATGTTGCTGTTTTGGGAAATAACACTTGTGTGGCATAATCTCTGCCATTTACAACTAGTGAATTTTGAATACTTTGGCCTATTCTAGCTAAATTTAACAGCAGATGGAGCTCTCAGAGGTATTATGTTTCTAGGCGTGGCTGCAGGAGAAGAAGCTGAGTTGAACAGAAACTGTTAGCCACGTAAAGATGAAGGAACCTGATGGTCATTAGTACAGGTGTGCTAGCTGACCTGGAGGCACAGTTGGACCCCACTGATTTCAGATTGGTCAAACTAGGGCTGTCTCTTGCCGGCCACAAGTGTGAGAGGGGTTGAGAGGAAGTGGAACATGGTTATAGAGCACGGGAGACAATCCACAGAAATCAGACTTTACTCAAGTGGTTACAAAATAAAGGCTATTCCTCATCACATTGATACAAAGGAATGGTTTATCTGCAGTGTAACTGACTCATTTTCAAAATGTTTTTACAAAACATACTGCACAATTGAGACTACTTATAAATAAGTTTCCAAAGTTAGTGTTAATGAAACTTCTAGAGCATGACTGGGATTTTTATTGATGCTATATAGCATGGCATGAAAAATCTTTAAAAGTGCTTTTGACAAAGAAATGTATTGAAATAAAAGTCAGACCTTAATTGTTGTACGAAAGCAATGTAATCATCTGTAATTGAATTGTCAGAAATGCAAATGTAAGCATCTTGACATTTACCATTGCTGTTCTGTCTTTTCTAATTATCTTTATTAAAGGCTGAAATTAACAAAGGAAATGGCTGAAAATTAGGAATGGTTTGTTACATTAGGTGACATTTACTTCTTTGATACCCTTTATCTTGAGTTGGAGCTTGATGTTCAATTATTGTCTCTCTTCTAGGGAATTGCACCAAAACTGAGATTTTCTACAAGCTCGCTTATTACAGAAAAACTGTTAAGCTCAGAAGAGAGTCACATGCAGGTTAGCATAATTTAATTGTTTGCAGTTTAATTTCTAGATTTAGTATTGATTGCCTTGCTTCCAATTTTTGCATGTGCTGCTCACTTCAAACTTTTCTCATTCTTTTGTTGTGGTTAAAGCAGTTATCATGGGTGCTTGACAACTTGATTAAATTTTTAATAAGTATGAGTAAAGAGTGTGTTTGGTGCATGACAGTAAATGCTGAGAGTTTGTTGAATCTGAAGCAATTATCAGCTGCTGTGTTCTATGATCAGCTGAAGTGTCGGTCCCTTGTGTAATTTTAGGTGGGAAGATGCCTTCTCACTGTTCCTTACTGACACTTAAAATTAAAGAGAGTGAAAGCTAGTTGAAGTCAGAGAAGGTACATTTTCAAAACTGAACCAATTATTTTAATTGTTTTCCATAACAGTATTAGTAACACTAATGCCAATGAAGATTTTTGTTGAAAAGGCTGTCACCAGTATTAATGTGGAAATGCTGCTTCTGCAACACGCAAAGTTAAAGATGAAGTAGCAGAAGAGACTGAGGGGAGAAAAACCCACTTCTCCCATGTATTTGGTCGTTCGATAGCACTCTTCTCTGGTCTCACAGACTGGAATTGGGTTGGGTTTCCTGGCACAAGCTGTCACATAAAGTTACTCTTACATTATCCTCTTTTTGCAGTATTATTGAAAAACGGTGCAGCATCGTCGAACTGGAGTGGTTGTCAGGAATGCTTGCATGCAGAGAGGCTTAGAAGAGTTTGTCCTGTTTATGGCATTCCTAATTAGTTCACTGAGAAGTTTCTCCCAAATTTAGCAATTGAAATGTATTGAGAAATTTAGATAAAGAATTTTAAAAAATCAGCAAAAATTTCCTTGCCAGAAAGCTTAACTCCCCTGAAGGCAACTTCAGAAAGGGCAGTTTGATTTAAAATGTAAAATGTTCTTAAAAGTATTTGTTATGAATGACATGTCAATTTTGCAGGTCTTGGCAGTGAAGATCTAGTCTCACTACTGCTTTAAGCCACAATCCTAGCCTTCTCGTGCTAAAATTGACAATAATCTCAGAGAGTTAGGTCTAGTTTTGTTTGGGCCAGTTCCATACTCTGGCTCTCTACAAGTTGCTCAAGTGCTAGTACAGGTGTGAGACAGACACTGGCATGAAAAAGAAAAGTCTGTGTTGATGCTAGATTCAAACTGTTAATGCAAGCCAAACTCACAGCCTCAGCCTCATTCATGTTTGGGTGCAGAGGGAAAGGCTTGAAGGCAAGCTGGACATTTATTTCTGGGTTCATCTGAACTAAAATGGTGCATGCAACATGCAGACTTAAGACTAATGTGAACATCCTCAAGTCTGAAAAATACTTTCTAACAGGAAGAAAAGTCTTGCTATGCCATTATTTTTTACCTTTTGTAGTCAAATTTGACCAAAAAGCCTGATTATCCATAGTGCAGTATTCAAAGTTAAAACATGCTGCTGACTAAGTAGCCTGATAAGAGTTGTATATCTGGAGTGCCTTGACCTATAAAGCTTGTAGAGTAATTGAATGCTCATTTAATATCAGGACTTACTAGGGACTGATAACGTATTTCTAACAAAATGTCAGTGTTGGAAACAGCTACCCAGCATGCAAAATTGGTCACTAAAGAAGTTAATAGTTACTTGAGGGGGATGTCAGTCCTGATTGTTAGATTGGCTTTGCTGGTAACAAAACCAACAAAAACAACAGCATCAGCCCCATCATATGCTGTGGGAAGGGAGGTGGTGAGGTTGGTTATTCCTCCACTTTCCTTTGTTCTGATGTATGCTGGTATTTTTATAGCAGTATCAACTCAGAAAAATTTTTAAGGCAATATTTGATAATGGTATTTTTACAAATTTTAGCTAATAATTCTGTTCCAGTTATACAAATAAACAGCTTCTTTGACCTTTGACTCTTCTTTTGCAAAGGTAATCATGTGATTTGAGAGGATCTTTGGAAGATGGTCTTTTTTTTTAAGTTTCTTTTCGTAGGAGTGTTGATTTTTGTTTTTAATTAAACATAGCTGCTTGATTATAACTCTTCAAAGAACTAGCAAATTCACCATGATCCAGGAGAATATGAATTTCAAAGAATGTAATTACACTTCTAGAGAGGCTTTAGGCAACTCTTAAATGCATATAATTTAAACTATTAAATAGGCTTCTATTTTCATTTTTGTATTTTATTTAAAAGCATAGCCATTTCAAAAGGTTAAAACAAAGTTTAAATAGATGAAAAAAATGCTTGAAATCTATGTAAGTCAAATCCAGGTAAAGTTTGGTTTAAATGAATGTGTCACAAAATTCAATTTAATTTTTTACAGTCTCTGTACACTGTTTGGGAATGCTAATTGAGTAAGTATCAGACACTTAACCTTGATATCTGACAGGTAGTAATTTGTGTTTTAACCTCCTTCTGGTCTGATAGAAAATGGTAAATACGTTGTTTTTTAAATTGCTGTTTGATTATAGTTTTGTGAGGGGAACTTTAGCAGACGTAGCATCTATTTCTGTTAAAATGATTAGTTCCCTGTTTGCATTATTTTCGGTGATCTTTGTTCTGCATGCTGTCAAACCAGATAATTTCTCTTTTTCACTTCAGGGTGATTTGAATTGTGAACAGCACTCAACTCCGAATGGAAAATTGCAAACAAAGTTACCAAAGAAAAATACTCTTTCACCTGAGAAAAGCAGGCACAGTGTAGCAACAAAGAACTACGAGCGGCCTACAATAGCTTCTAAATCGCGTTCTCCATCTCCATACACAAGAAGACGAATGTGTGAGCTATCAGAAGAAGCCAGGCAACGACTGGCCCATTTAAACCTTGGTCCTTATGAATACAGAAGAGAAACTGATAAACCTCCATTTGTAGTTAGAAGGGTTTGTATTTTCTCCAAAGTGCTTCCAGCTTAAGCTCAGATCAAATACTGTACTTTCACTAAATACTACTCCAAAAATTCATTCAGCTCCTAGTTTAGATGAATAATTTTTCTCTCTTTAACAGTCTGTCACATGGTGATTTAAATGTAAAATTAACTAAAATAAAATTTCTTTTATCCATGTTAGTAACAGACAAAGATCAAATTCTTTCATGAATATCTTGGTTAAATTCTCTGAGGCCCCATTTCTTTTCTTCCAGCGCACTAGACAGGATAATAGGTGTATAAATTCAGCTTGGAAGTAATTGATATTAGTATTAAAAATTCTTGAATAAGACTTTAAAGAAGGAGTGTCTAGTCACATTATGAACACTTACACTTCCTCTCTTTCAACTTTTTTTATGTTGACACCCTATGATCTTTGAAACAGTTCCTCTGCTCAAAGCTACATCACTTAGAGCTCGAAACCAACCTGACTTTAGCACCCGCATAAAGACTTTTTACTAACCATATGTGAATAATTGTTCTGAAATTAGGTGCTTATTTAAAGAAACTGTGGTTAAGTGCTTTAATACAAAGGGGACAGATTTCCCAGGCTCTTGGAGGATCATATTCTCATATATATTTTTTTCTTCTAATTTTTTCTTAAGATTACAACAATCCTTTATTCTTAGAAAGCACATTGAATGGGTAGGGGCAGAAATGGTATTGTTCTGACTCTGTCCTATGACAGTATGATTTGTCTGCAACTCTGGATACTTGTCACAGCCATTGAGGTAATTTAGTGTTTAATTAGTTTGCTTCTCACTTTAATTTGTTTCTAGTTTATGTACAAATGAATTAATATCTAGTCAAATTTTAGATTTCTTTTCCAATTTTTTTTCTACGTACCTTTAGAAATTTGGATTAGTCTTAAAAAGACATTAATCATTCATTAACCTACTGTTTATCTCTCTCTGATTTTTTTTTTTTAACTCATTTTAATCAATTCTTCTGGGCTTTGATCTATAGGTGAAGTTCACAGTTTAATTATAGCATCTGTAAACACTTATCAGTGATTTTGATTGCTTGATTATATTTGTACAAAAAAGGAAAAGGCTTGTCTTTTAATGTGCCATATCCTGACTCTCATGGCCTTTCTAGATTAAGAATGCTCCTTTTAGGGCATCTTTACTACCGAGGACTCTTTTGGCCTGGAGATTTTGTGTTACATGAAGATTAAATTTAGATTATGTTAAATGTAACTTTTTAAATTAGGGAGAGATTAAATCTCTCTTGGTGAGATCTGAACTGTTTGTAATAAATATGAGATGCTCTGCATTTTTTTCTTTGAACAATATATCAGAGTCTTCTAGACCTTTCTAGCATTTTTTGTTTATGCAGAATAATGCTAATAATAAACATCATATGAGCAGAGTGTTGTGAAAATAGTTTTAAATAGTATTTATTTAAGTAAGAATAAAATGTTTCAGAAAGTATTAGTATGATCTTATGAACGGGAACAGGAAAAAAAACAGCATTTTAACAGTATTTTTGCTTCAGGTTGAACAACCAAGTCCTAGTATTAATTTTCATACCTGGTGTCCCACACGAGAAGGTGCAGCAGAAGCCTGGACCAAGGTAGACTGTGGTCAGTATTTTCTACTATGCATCTCATTAGTGTGTTTGTTTTCTGCAATAGTATAGTGAAGTTATTTTGTTTGGGGGGTTTTGTTTTGGTTTTTCATTTATTATAAAAAAGGCAGTCTATAGTGGAGAAAAAGCTGTTCTTTCTTCCTAGAAATAGAAAGAATACTGAATAAGCTACTGCTGCAAAAAGGTAGTTTTGGGTAGATCTTTACACCATGAAACTAGGAACATAGCTTCACATGATATGAAAGTAGGAATGGTAAATACCACAGCTCAGGCGAGTGCTCTGTTTCACTCCACTTGTTTTGATGAGTTGGATAATGGAGCAAATCTGAACCACAGTCTGTGGGTGTGTTGATCAGTCTAGGAGTATTGATCATTTTGATGATCAAGGGCTCTGTTGCTTCAAACATGAGTAATGTTTATTTCAGCAGTATTTGTGAGTGGTGGATCAGTGACTTGCTGTTATTAATGAGCATCCAGGATGTGCTCCAAAATCTGCTTCAGCATTCATTGGTGTCAGTAAGTGAAGGTTTCATGAAAGATATGGGACCAGAAATTTAAGGAAATACCCTAAAACTTGATTTTATTGCATATGTCTGGCAACATGAAGATTTTAATGAGTCTCATCAGTATTTGTTTGTTACGTGTGCTCTACCTCATTTTTATTCCACCTCCTCACTAACTATAAATTGTTTCATAGAAAAAGATCAAGAACTTGTTACTTTACATTGGTTCTTTGTAGTAGCACTGGATGCAGCATTTTAAAGTTTCCACATTCCGTTTGGGGTCTTTTTGCTAATCTGTGGTAGCTGGATAGCACAACACATCTGTTACCATACTTAAAAAATGAGTTGGTGTTTTCTGGCCAGTGGTTAGGACACCAAAATCTACCTCACTATTAATATACAGAGGATTCACTGGTTACCTGCCTGTATCTTGAGGCTTAACTGTCACTTCTGGAAGCCCCCACATTCCTAGGATTAGAAAACTTAATACTGTTCAGTCCTATTTTGCTTTCATGCAAATAGCTAATAAGGGGTGTCTTCACATAGCCATACATCATGGAGGTGCCTCTTTTGGTTTGGGTCATAGTATGAGGGTGGCTCAGTATACACTGAAAAAACTGATCAAGAATACAGACATAATTTAATGTCATTCTCTCAGGGATGAGGTGCATATTGACATTGGTGAAACATTCTAGCTCAGTATGTACCTAATAGTTTGCCCATGTATGTTTCTGTGGGTTTTGTACTCATGTTTGTGGGTCAGTGGAGAGGGAAGGCATGAAAAGGTGATAGGAGGGGAGAGAGGTGATCATGAGGAAGCTGGTTCAGAGAAGATTAGTAAGGTAGTGTAATCTACATGAGACTTTTTGGGAGTGGTAGAGCTTGATTTTATATTGATTTATGCAATTGATAGCTTAACAAAATATGCCACTTCTGTCTATGCAGAAGATGGTGCATACACTAACTCATTATTACAAATATTGTATTCCATTAAATGTGAAGTCATTGCTTTCAGCTAAAGAAGGTAATTTCCTGAAATATTCTGAGGAGACTGTTTAGAATTTTGCAATGTATAATAATAATAATAGATTGCTTTAGTACTGTTTGGGAGGAGAGGTAAGCTATTTTGTAAAAGATTTCATAAAATTTGGGATGTTTGAATTTTCTTTTGAATTTCTTCTGGGATGTACCTTTTCTGTTTCTCCAGATCCTTCTCTTCTTGGCAGCTACAGACCCAAGAAAGCCAAAGTGAGTACTCTAAAAGGCTATTGTTTCTACATTGGTTTTTTGGGGAAGCTCTGAGTGAGATTGTCTTGCATAAGTATTTTTGAAACAAGAAAAGGGACAAAAACAAGAAAAAGATCTAACCCAGTTCAGGCCTGTTGATAGATTATTTACAAACAGAAATGTGAAACTTAACAGTATACAAGATACTCATGCCTGTAGATACAGAACTTGCTGCTTCTTGGCATTAAGGCTTGTGAGAGGCCTGTAGAAGAACCTTTAAAGGCAGTTTGCATCTGTCATCCCTGTCATTCTATAAGGGCACTTAATTCTGGAATTATACAGAAAGATAGCACTGATACAACTGGCAAGCCACTGTACTATTATTTCACATCCTCCCTTTTTCAGGTTTTAACTGCTTTGTGTATTAAATGGATCTGAAGATTAATTTAGGCATTTCATTATATACACCCTCTTAGACCTTTAACCTTTTGGTTTGAAAACCAAAACATGAAAACTGTACATCTTGATATTCATAATAAATTTTAGCAAGGCATGGTGGGGTTTTTTTACAGGCAAAATCTACTCATGGGAAATACTTCGACAGTTCTGGTGTTTGCAGTCAAGATGTGATCTCAGATCTACCCAACAGACACTCCCGTTCTGCTGCTTCGTTAGAGCATTCAGCACTTCAAGTGTTTCAGAAGCATTCTCTAAGTTCTGTGCTAAATCGATCTTCTCTAAGGGAAAGGTAATGACTTGATTTTGTTTGTGAAATTCTGGAATTATTAACATGAGCAAGTGGTAATAATACTTGGATGACTGCCTGTTTGGAGGTGTGCAGGCTGAAGAGACTGAATTTTTTTTCCCCAACAGCCATGTGGTTTGACTTGTCCTCGGGCACTATGTATGTCATCACCTCTCTGCTTATCCTAACAATATGGGAGCGAAAAGGATCTTTAACATGTTTGTTGCTAGCCTTCTCTGAAACAAGCCCCAGATTTCAGGCTGACAATGTCCATCTAAAACAGAGATACTGTATATACAGAGATAATCACTGTTTCAGAGGCAATTAGAATCTCGGGACTGTAAATACAGACACCTGTTGATTAGGCTTTGTGGGAGATACTTGGAAATGTTTTCTGAGTAGTGTTTGTATGCACATACTAGTGCTGTACTGTAGTCAGATGTATGACTAGTGTGCATAACATGCTTGGGCAAGGTTTAATGTCAGTGTATTATGTTTCAATCTTTCTGATTTATTGACATCCTAAGGTTTTGTTTTGTTTAAGTGTGGGCTTCTGCAGCAACTGTATGCATATTAATTGCTATATTTAAATCAGGTTTCTTAGTGTTCTCCACTGAACTCAATGAGGTTGTGGTGGACATGGTTTCTAATATCCCTTAGTTCAGTAGATTTCAGTACCTGTGTTACTATTTTGGGCAAGCCTCACAGCTTCAGCATCTCATGAGAATTGGATGGAAGAAATGTGAGAAAGCAACAATTTTTTTTTCATGCTTAAATCCTTCAGTCCTTCAAGAAGAGTATTCACTACTTCCTGCTGAGTAGAATGTAGAATTGGTGTGCAATGCTGCTACACTACATTCAGTTTTGTAAGTTACTAGATGGCTTTCTGGGGGCAGAAAAACTATATACAAAGCAGGGCATGAATAAGCAAATGTTTCAAATAACTGGGAGGAGCTGAGGATCAAACTGATGTCCTGTCCTACGTGCTGAAGTGTCTACCAAGGGCCTGCTTGGAGATGCAATTTGGTGGTTAGTTCACACTCATTCCATGCTATTTCATCCTTGTTATCATTGGCACCTCAGTTAATGCTCACAGGGTGCAGTTTATAGCCTACCCACAGCCTTTTCAAAATAGGGAAATTGTCTCTTTTTTTTCCTTTGAAAAGAAACAATGACAGATGGTGGGGGTGGGACTTGAATTTTTAGTAGTCATAAAGATCTAGTTGGTGTTCAATATCTTTCCTTGCTTCAAAGCTTGCTTGTTTGTTCTCTGTAATAGTATTTATTGAGAACTGTTAAACAAAAATCAGGATGAATTTGGGGTTCGTAGAAAGTTTCTTTGTCATCTTGTCTACATCCCCACTATCTTCTTAACAGTGTCTGGGGAACAAATACTGTAGTGGTGACTTCTTTATCCTTTTTTCAACTGGACTAATTTTGGAGGGGGAGTAAATTTTAAAATCCATTATATTTAAAGCTGTCAGGGTCTTTTTTGTTGATGGCAGGAGAGCCTTCTATGTTTTGAGTTGCTGTTGCATGCACAGTAGTTTAGTCATCTGGCAGTTAATATTGAACTTGTCTGAACACTCTTGCTTTTTCTCTTTATGAGCTCCTCTCCAGTCGAGATTTGTGATCTTGTGAAATTATGGGTTTTTTCTTATTAGAACAAATGTTCTCAGCTCTTTAGAGATGTAACATCTTTTTTATGTTGAAGATGTAAGCATTTATTTTTGTCATCAAAAAATTCAAAATGAGAAGGTAAAGGGCATTGTCTAAAAAATTTGATCTCTATTTCATGCTACTGAGACAACAATGGTTTTAGCTAACTGCATATTTGAGAGTTATACTTGGAATGACAAACATGGATCAAGGGTCAATGTTTGGAAATACATGCAAACACTGCTGTTCAGATCATAGAAATACAGAGAAAATCAGTACTGCTGGAAGCATATCAGTGTTACTGTATTTGCAAGAATATAGTCTTATCTCACAGTATTTGTTGTTTATTTCCTCAATTTTATTTTGAATCACAAAGATGAAGAGCTTAGCATATCCAGGGTATTTTTTTAAATCCTAGTCAACCCACAGGCAATATGAAACTTGACTCCCCACCTCAACCTTTAGTTCCTTTTTTCCTTTTTTTTCTAAAAATAAAGAAAAAAAAGAAGAAAAAGAAAAATGTAGTGTGAAGTGAATGTCTGCTTTCCTGGGAGTGCTTCCCAGAACTGTGCTGAGTAGTTGTTAAGCCACTGCAATACTTTTCAGTGATACAGAAATTGGGGTCTTGCATAAGGTCCTCTGAGCCCTTTTGTATTCTTTCTAGCAGTTCCCAGTCCCTTTCTCTGAGCCTGCTCGAGAGACCACAAATCAATCTTCTCCCCTTTTCCACTGGGTTTGAGTCAGAAGCAGAACTGCAAATAGATTTACTGTTGAACAAGGCAGCAATCTTTTGAATATTTATTTTTCATGCTTTATTTTTACATTTTTCATGACTGAGGTCACCTAAGGAAAGCATTTGCTAGTGTGGCAAACTGACACTCAGCAGCGTGACATGGCCATACAACTCCACCTCCTGTTTCAGTTCTAGCTCCTCTGCAGACCAGTGGTACATACACACTCTTTAGTTCCTGCCCATGATACGTGGCCAGCAGCATGGCAGTGAAGTTGACAAGCCCTTAGAGTCTAGTTGTTTGTGCATTGATAAGTATCCTTTTGTGCATAAATAACTATCCTGTATACTTTGTGAAAGAGCATTAACACTATATTCTCTCAGTGCTGCTGCAGGAAAGTGAGGTTGAAGTCCAGTCCTTGCTTTTGTAGTGCTTATACACCCTCCTCTACTCCTAGAAGATGGTATTTTTCTCAGGGACTTGCAAGCCAAGCCTTTCTTGGAGCACTAAAACCTGCAGCAAAGTACCTTTCAAAAAAAAAGGAGAAATACAGGGACATGGATTTTGTAAGGTAGTGATAGAACCCCTCTGAATGGGGCTATGAGCTGGCATAAGAGAAATATTTCTCTCAAGAGACTACAGCAGCTGGAGGAGTATTTGGCCATTTTTGTTATGTTGAGAGGCAAAGCTACTTCTCATGCATTTGGGATCAAAGGATTCTTTTTCCTAAAGTGGCAGGCTTTTGCTTTTGCTTTTGCTTCCAGAGTGAAGTGCAGCTCGATGACTGTTTTTATCTTCTCCTGGTTATGCTGCTGATATGTGATCTTAACTACTATAAAATTTAACAAAAACCTAAGTTCTGTTTGAAGTAAGAAAGGGGTTAACTGTCTGCATCAGATACCTCTCTGCAATATTCCTCTATTGTTTTACTCCCATCATTTTATATTATCCTTTTCCAAGTACTAGGGAAATACCAGCATGAAGTTAAATATTACTTGTGATAGATATAATGATAGATACTAACAGTTAGATATTAATGATATACTAGATCCTACATTAAGTCCTTGAAAATTCCAGTTATCATAGAATCATCAGGTTTGGAAAGGACCTTCAAGATAATCAAGTCCAACTGAAAGCCCTCCAGTACTGTTATCCCTATGTCAGAAGTTTTTGCTTCAGTGACCTTGAAATGTATCACCCTAGATTTTGGGTACTAGTTTTGTTGCACAGCAAAGTCCAGACACAGGTAATTCACCTAATATTTTAGAGAGTGGCATGCATCCTAAGCCATTGTTTACTTCTATGGGAGTATATGTTTAAATTCTGAGAGATCTCTATGATGAAGTAGAACACTGAAAAATTTAGCAGGCTTAAAAAAAAAAGGCTTCCTCTAGGGAGAGGCTGCAACTAGGTTTCCTATTTCTAGCCATTTAAAAGTCATTTTTTCTGATTTTTTGGGGTGTAGTTTAGTAGTAAGGTTGTTCTTGAACCTTTTAGGTTTATCAGTCTCACCTCTTAGCAAAGTTTACTTATTTTGCATTCTTTAAGTTAACTCCTGGAATCAGCACTTGTAGATCAGTTACTTCATTTCATTGATCAGCACCTTAGCTGTATTTCACATTTTTGGCCAACGTCTATACTATTTGTCATCTTCTCTGGTTGATTTTGCAGCAGCAGTAAGTAAATTTGAAATTGATAGCTGTTAAAGCTGTTTTGTGTATAATTTAGTAAATTCAGAGAAGATAAATGGTAATGGAAAAGCTTCCAAAGAGAATAAGAAGGTGCAACCAATTCATGACAAAGTAATGATTTAGTACCAGAACAATTTCAACCTTTTTGGGGCAACTACTCAACTAAAGTACTGGCCTTCCTTGAAATCTCAGAAGCTATCTGCCACTTTAAGAGTCACTTTTTACATGAGGATAATATATCCTTCCATAGTTTCAAGGGCAACTTAGGAGGGAGAAGAAAGCATTTACTAAATTAAAAACTCAGTACTAAATGTATCTCTAGTGCTTCAAGGCCTAAGTGTAAACAGGGCTTTTGAACATAAGAGAAATTATGTAGAAAGGATGATAAGTTTTTGCTTTTTTCAAAAATTCCTTACTGAAGAGGGAGAGCAAAGAGATACACAACTAAGCTGTCAGCTTCTGCTTCTAAATATTTAGGGTTCTGTGCTTGTCTGTGTGTAATTGTTTCTACTTCATAGCAGTATCCTGGCATTGTGAAAGCAGCCTACTTTTTCTCCACTTCAAATAGTAGGAGATTTTAAGGATTTTTATGTTGGTGTATTTTCATTACAATTCAGGAAATATTATGTACTGAGATAGTCTCTAAAACACTTCTGCACTGCATCTACACTAAGGTTCATAGCCATCAGTCATTTTAAGAAAAAGCAAAACAAAATTGCATCCTTTACTAAGTAGACCAGTAAAGCACTTGAGTGTGGCCCAGCCTTTCTATTGTGCCTCCATACAGAGCAGTGTATGCTGAGAACCAAGTTCCTTGTACTGAATTACCACTTCATCTCCTCTTAAATGAGAATAAAGCAACTTCTCCACTTAACTGTGAATGCTGCATAAATGCCTACTTAGATGTAAAATCTGTGAGGGTTTTTTTCTATTTCAGAATTAAACATATGTGCTTTCCTTGAGAATCTCTCTTGTTCCATGTATAAGTTCCTGCAGATTGTGTGTTTTTCAGATTCTGCTTAGCTTTATGAGTTCTTTCTCCCTCCTCTTCCCATTTATAGTAGTGTTCTCTCCAGTTGTGAATCTGGTACTACAGGACTGCATTGATTTCTGTCCTCTGATAGTTTGTCCTTGTGTGTGGTTTTGCTCAGCATGAAGTCAGTGTCTTTGAAGCTGATGAATTCTTCATGGAGGCCACGTGCACCGAGTTGTTCGCAAGGCTAGGAGGTGTGATGGTGGGGGAAGGTGTAACAATAGGCATTGCAAATATTCTGCAGTAGCCTTTTGCATTAATTCTATTGATATCAAATGTATTAGTATTTCCTGCTGACATATGATGTTAACATTTTTGCTCTATGCAAGTGGATGATTGGATTGTCTGACATTTGAAAATCCCTATTTATTACTGCTCTCAAGTTCACAAGCTGCTGTTTGACTAGAGTACCTGGCTGGAAGTATCCTGTTTGTGTTTCTAATGGAGCATTTCATCCTAATGGATAAAATTGCACATGAAAATAACTTTAATTTTTAGCACAGGATCTAGACTGCCTCCTTGGCTTCTTTTTTCATATTTTTTTTGGTCAAAGTAGATGTCTATGTGACCTTAAAAAAATCCTTATCTCATAAAAGAAAATAAATGCCTTTAGTCACATTACAAGGGAAAATGGTTCTGTTTCCTCGATTGGACTCATCACAACATCTTTGAAATTAATCTTGAGAAGTTCTCTGATTGATCTGGCTTTTTCTAGGTCACTGAGCTATATTTTCAAAGTGTTTATACAATCTATTGGAATCAATAAACAATTTAAACTGATGTAACTGCAGAATGTTTGCAAGTCCCAGGGAAAATTGAAAGTATGACAAAGAATACAGCTGTAGAAGTTTATTTCATTTATCAGGACAAACATTCATTGAAATGAAATGACTTTCCTTTCAACATTGCAGTATGATAGTGACACCTTAATCACATAAATAAATAGCTAGTCATTTTCAAAACTCGTTATTGGTGATTTGGGGCAAATGAAATCCCTTTGTTTATACTCTAAGAAGCTGTGCTATAAAGCCTTCTTTATAAAATGTTTCCAATAGCAGAGTTAGAATATCATAAAAAGGTTTCCCATCAGATTATGGCTGTTACATTTCAGGCATGATTCTATTTTAGTTTGAGTTTTGGTTGCTGTAAATATTAACATTACGATTTTCAATGTGGATTCGACTATAGTTGTTACTAAAACTAGACAATAACCATACTAGAAAGGCTAATTAAAAAGAAGCTGATACTGTTTTTAATCACACTTAAGGTTTTGATTTTTTTTTCCCCTTTTTTTGTTTGATAAATGAAGTTTAGGGTAGTTGTGAGTGGCTAACTTTTCTTATACCACAGCGCACACTAGTGGTTCGATCAATAAAATCACCTGAGGAAATGCAATAGTTCTTGAATTAAGTACTTAAATCTTCTTGCAGACATAGCCACGTATTTACTAAATTAATACAGTAGCAGGCTGAGTTTTCTGTTTTCCAAAAGTAAATCCATTTATCTCCAAGGATATTTGTAAATTTCAGATTAATAACAATGATCTGAAATCTTACCTACAAATTTCATAAAATTTATTTCCCAAAGGCAATCTATTCCAACTTCTCAGTGCCAGCAACCTGGATGTTGGAAGAACAGCAGCTGCTATATAAATAAAAGAAAATGCCATGACTTCATGGGTCTATCTTTTATTTGTCAAATGGGAAATGACTCACTCTTACTGCATCTGCATCAAGATACAGATTTTTAAACATCCATTGCAGAGGTTCTTTAATATTAGTAAATGTTTGTAAATGCTAGTCAGAAGTCGTAAGATGATAGTGCAGCTCCAGCCCCTTTCCTTTACCTCTCTTCTTTGAAAAACACAAACAAAACCAAACCAAACCATAAAGTACAAAGTTTTTTCAAAACACTGCTAGTGATCAAGCACTGGCTTTGCAATGCAGTACATCAAACTGGCTTTGACTGTCTTAGGGAAATGAATGTTCCTGCCTGGTTGAGGGACTGAGACTTCTGTCTCTTTAAAAGTAATGCTTTCCTCCCCTAACAAAATTCACAAACCGTTTTACTTTCTTTTAGAGAAATTTATGTGAGATCTTTTAGTGCAACAGATTGTTAAGATTCTAGTATACAAAAGAGTTGACCACTATGGATTTGACATACATGCTCTTTGGTTTGAAAGTAGTTGTAAATGTTCAGAGTGCTAATATGGATGTTATAGCCAGCTTTGTGAAAGTTCTTGCTTGTAATGGTCTAAAGATAAACAATGTTATGTGTCATTACAAATGTGGAAAATACATCCTCCTATAGATGATGTTATTCATCTTTCCAATATTGTGTCATTTCTTGGCATCTTTTCTTGAAGAAAAATAGAAACATTCAGAAACAGATGATTTGATTTGAGGAAACTTGTAAATAGGCTGCAAATATTGGGTATTTTGGGTATTTACAAAATGTATTTTGTAAAGGGAAGCAGGAATAAGTGAGTCCAAATAAGTTGATTAGATACAAGAAAATAGAAGAAAGTTACTCAAAAGCAGAGAACAGGTCATTTTCTACTTATATTTCTGTCTGTCTCTAGTAGAAGGAAATCATCCAAAAGATTGCAAATAGCTCCCTGCCTTGCCTGTAACCTTCAAAGCAGCCTGGCATTTCCCATTTTCTGGATCCTGCTTCCATTAATTTTAACCTTGCCAAGTTACTTGTTTTGGGCTGAAGCTTTCTATGTGTACTTGGTTTGTTTTTATGAAAGGAGCTGTATGGTTCTTGAGCTGTATTGAAATTTATGGAAGTTTCATGAAGGAAAACTAAGCCAAGCACAATCAGACTGAGGATTTCAGTGTGACAGACAGGATAGAATAACACAAGGAATGTGATAAATTGGAGAGGGCAGAGAGGCTTGCTGTCCCATTCCCACAAACCCATCCAGAGCCCACATTGTAGGATCTTGGGGTTCAAAGTCATGATGTTTCTCTACTGCATCAAATTTTTGAAGCCAGCTGTCAAAGCATGTTGCTGTTCCTGTTCTCTTAATCCATCCACAGTCCAGCAGCCCAGTACTGCTGTTGATTCTTGTTCTATTACCTCCAATTGCAGCAGTGTGGCTTGCCAGCTTGCCTAGTGACCCCTATTCATATTAGCATGATACCTCATGATAAATTTTTAATTTTCTTAGTGCAAAGGCAGGTTCTCAGAGGTTAGAAAACAGGAAAATGAAGATGCACAGTCTTGATTTGGTGCCCTGTTATCTCTGTAATCAAACTGTGTAAGTAAAACATTTCATGTTTTTTCCCCAATAATTCTTTCCTTATGTTGATCTCCTTTTTTAAGTTTTCATTTTTATTTTTTTTACATAATACATTTTAGAATGTACTGACATGTGGTTGGTGTGTGAATGATCCTATTTGTGAAGTCTTAAGTTGCTTCCCTTAGCAGTCTGAGAATAATTATTCAGATGAAATTTCTGCCAGCTTCTGAACTCACTCAGAAGGATGAGGGCTTGGGTGTTTTTGTAGAGTGGAAAAAAAATGTGCCACAAAACATCAAAAAGGGTAAAATCCAAAAGTAGTTTTTGTTTTAAGTCACTCATATTGTGCAAGTTACCTGGGTTTTAATGTAAAAAAGCAACTTAAAATGCAGTTCTATCTTGTGAAGTAAAGATTGTGAATTTGTAGGTTTTTAGCTCCATAGGATGTTCAGTTTACATTGGGGTTATCTTTCCTGTGGATTTATGCCAGTTAAAAGAATTTCATGTGTGGAATACTTCCTTTAGAAGGAGAAAAATGAAACCTCATCATTTGGAATTGAGTAACTGTATAGCTTTTCAATTCTGTAGGGGCAATACAAACATTACTGAAATATTAATCAAGTTACAAAAGTCATCAATAATTTCCATATTTTGCACCTTCTGTTGGTATTGTGGATGTAGACCATTTATGCCCTGCTTTGAAATGGTTCTTTACTTGTACCCTAGAGGAGAAAAAGAATCAAATCTAAACTTTGTGTATGTTCCAAATAGAAGGAAGTAATGCATGTTTCATCATTTCAAAAACTAATAATCTGAATCAAAAGCATGTTTGAGCTTTTCAACAAGAACATATTTCTTCTGTTTTCCTTTTCCTCTTGCAGATTTAGTTCTGGTTGGCCTTCACCACCTAATGGAGATGAGATACATAAAAGAGTGAAAAATATTTTAAGGACCCACAGTGCTAGACAGCGCCTAATATTTGTAAGTTTGAGTGCAAACTAAATCCTTTCTTTTCTCCAAGATGGTTGAGGGAGAGAATGTGCCTGCAGTCTTGGATTTATTATAACCTCCCTTGAGGCAGCCTTGATTGTAGAAATATGGATTCAGTATATAAGGTGAACTGTTTCACACCGATTTCAGTTCTTTATGTGCAGCCTTTATGGGCAGCTGGTATAGGTAATCCTCTCACAGGTTATTGAGGACAATTATGGGCTTTTTTTATATGTGGTTCTTCACTTCCAATATAAGTAAAAAATCTGTTACAGATCTGTACAACATCAAGGCTTAGCATGTTGTGCAGCTGCAGATCAGCAGCTGCTTGTGTCCAGCTGTTTGTAGAGCTAATATTATTCTTTAAATGTGTGCTTTTTCCCCTTAATTACCTGGCTTTCAATGAGCAGAGCTCTTTATCTAATGAGATTATGCCTGGGATCAGAATATTTTGCCCTTGAGTCTGATGGAATTTTGAAGTGATTTTTCAGACAGCTAAAGATTTTTGCTACTGCAATTTTGAGAAATCCAGCTGTGGCACAGGATCTCCCTGGCCATAGCATTGCACAAACTGAGTAACAAGGTTGTCCATCTGCCAAGAGCTTAGGGTCTTAAGTGTGAGGTGAGGTAAAAGAAAGGTAAAATAAAAGGATGTAAAGGTGAGATTAAGATTAGGAGCTCTGATGAAATTATTATTTTTGTCTGATAATCCAGTACACAAATATTGATAGTGAGAAAAGGCATGAGTCTTTTCAAGTGGAGAAAGACATCTTTTTTGCTTCTGTTTCTCCTCATAGAAAACGGAGTGTTGACAGAAATCTACTTTTGATTGTTGCTGCAATTTTAAGTTACTGCTGTCCTAGTTGTCAACCTTTCCCCTCTGATGCAGCTTGCTCTATCAGTGAGAAGCATGATAAAGAGTGTGAGAGCCCTGGCCTCCCCACCTCACACATCAACACAGAAATGGTAGGCAGAAGACAAGTGCACTGGCATACGTGCTGTACTGGCTGGGCTTTGGTGACTCCACTGACTCTACAGTAAACCCATGGCAGAGGACTGGAGCAGATGTGTAGGTTGTTGTCTCAATTCACTGCTGTGAGATGTAATGAAGAACATCTGTCCTAGCCTAGCTATGAGGTCTTTATTTATTTATTTAGCCATGCTCTCTTAAGCTATTTTCTCATTTCTGTTCAGTCTTCATTTTTAGCTTAGCCCTTGTGCTTTTTATTTTAAACTCCGAAAAACTTTCCCTGTGCAAGCTGAGACTGTTTGATCTAGCTCATGCTGTGCCTTCCTCACTTTGTAGCAGAACATTATGATCTTGTGAGCTGCTGCCTCTCAAATAGAAGATGCCCATTACATTTTTCTGTTTTTCAGCCACTCCAAAATAGGTACAAATCATGTCAAAGGCTTCTTTGATGTTTCAGTGAACTTAAGATAGCATTTCACGACAGTCCAGCACCTACATGTAATGAAAGTTTGCACAGCCTGAACTGTCTCCAGTAGTCCTTGAACAGTAGACCATGACTTTGTGGTAAAAGATTTACTAGATTATTATGAGAGATGGATGGCCGGTTACACAGTCTCTCCATACAGTCATAAAGACTATGAAATATAATAATGGGTAAAGGAGAATTTCATCACTTTCTTCCTATTTACTTATTTTACCTTTATAGTTTAGAACATTCTACTCTGGAATGACTTACCTATATGCTGGTGTTGACTTGTTACTACAGTGTTGCACAAATGCACTGAAATTTGCGAGCATCATATTAGATTCTTCCAGAATCATAGAACCATGATGGTTAGAAGACTCCTCTGAGATCATAGAGTTCAACTATCCACCCAACACTGTCTTGCCCACCACTAAACCATGTCCCCAAGCACCACACCTACACGTTTTTTGAACACCTCCAGGGGTGGTGACTCCACCACCTCCTTGGGCAGTCTGTTCCAATGCCAGATAACCCTCTCAGTAAAGAAATTCTGCACCTCTACTCTGAACCTCTCCTGGCACAACTTGAATCCATTTCCTCTTTTCCTATCCCTTCTTCCCTGGGAGAAGAGTGAGCCTCACCTTACTACAGCCTCCTTTCAGGTAGTTACAGAGAGTGAGAAGGTCCTCCCTGGGCCTCCTCCAGACTAAACATGAAGCATGGTACTTTCTGTTGGCTTTCTGTTAGCACACCTTGTCCCTTCCTGTGTCAAACCCTTGTTGAATACTCACAGGGATTAATAGTCAGAGATGATGATTTTCTGTTTCCTCGTCTGTTGGAAAACCTCATGTTCAAGGCACTGGGTAGGATTTTTGAGTCATTAATAACCAGCTTGGTCAATGCAGTGCTGGAAAAGCACCATTTTTCTTACTTCATTTTGTTCCACTGAGCAGAAGGAATGGGAGGATGTAACAGAGAAGTCTCACGGTGTTTGATAATTTTGTACAACTAACTTGTGAATGCTGTGTAACAGCAGCTGACCTGCTCAATATAATTGGGTCTACTTTGCAGTGAGTACTGTAAAGTACACCAGGATTGGGTGTCCTTCCCCAAAAGGCCCAGATCTAGACTGCATTGTTACACAGGGCATGGATGAGGTTAGTGGGTTATCTTGAGAATGAGGGAATAGTAAAGCAAGTGCATGGGAAGGTGTTGAGTAGATTTGGCTCCAGTCTGGTTCTTCTTCCAAACTTATAAGTCTTTCTTACTCAGTTTCATTTCAAAGAGCCTAATGCTAAATAACCATTCCCAGAAGCATCCAGCTGTGTTTTCCAAAATTTCATTTCCATAGTGCTCTGTAAAAATAGTGTGACTGAAGCTCTGGTAGAGATTCCTTAGAGTGTCCACTGGAGCTTTCTGCTGAGACATTCTGACAGTATTGTAACGTTTCCATCTTTTTTTTAGCTTCCCAGAACAGAATTNCAGATTCCTTAGAGTGTCCACTGGAGCTTTCCGCTACGTTTCCATCTTTTTTTTAGCTTCCCAGAACAGAATTTGCTTCTGGCAAATGCTGCAGTGTTTTATTTACCAATGTACCCCATTTCCTCTTCAGTGCTTTGTAGTCTGTGACTGCTGAAGGAAGAAATTTTTCTTGTTTACAAACACACTTATTACCTTATATTTCACCACAATAAATTGTGTTAGTTTTTTCCTCATCCATATGCCTGTTGTAAAATGCAGCTTGCTCTGCATCCTATTGCCATCTACCAACATACTTACTATCTTTTCTCCCAGTTTCTCTTACCAGCAAGTGTGATTATTTTAACTGCAGTCTTTTTTTCCAGTCACTACTTCTTTAGCACAAGAGATTATTTTGTCTACAGCAATTGGCCTCAGCTGAAAGCATCACTTAGTATCACCTCTTAAGCAGGGTCTTAGCTCTTTGGACAAAAGTGAATGTGGTTGTGTGTGGTGGAATTTCTACCATCCTGTCTCAGGTGAGCAAATGGCTCCCTTCACATGAGGTGTTTTGTTTCTTCCTTACCTAAGAGGGCAAATATGGGTTAATGAATGTCTAGACAGCATTTGGAAGGTAAGACTGCTTTCTGGTGACTCGGAGAATATCATTCAAGGGTCATGAAGCATATCAGAGATATCTCTTAAAGCTGGGTAAGCATGATCTCAGCCCTATATAGGGAATCAGAGTATTAGGATGTGTAGAATGCTTCTGTCTGGTAAAATGCATTAAATGGATAACAATAGCTCATTATAAAAGCTAATCAATAATAAATTTTGGTTCTTTTTCCCTTTTTCTGCAAGAAACAAAATATAGGCAGTGAACAGAAGGTTTCATAGCATTTTACCAATGTGTTTGTTGGGAATTATTGAAGCTTGCTGCACAGTTCTCTAGACCTATACTGTCTAGAAATTCTTTCCAGTTTATTACCTGAAAATTATTAGTTGAATTATACTGAACTTAATTAAAACTGTTCATAAATGGCATTTGGCTCATTACACTTTGTCCCTTTCTCCCCCAAGAAATGTAAGCACTTCAATAGTTCTTCTACAAATGGAAAGAAAGTATTTTTGAAATGAGATCATTGTAATCAGAAACCAAGTTAATGCCAATTTGATTTCTGGGGTTTTTTTTAGGATGAGAGTAATTCTTCAAAAGAAGACTTGAGTAAGACAAGAAAGTCTTTGCATAAAGCACCCTTATCCATGAGTGAACTGCAGAGCAGGTATGGAGTTTTTCTCTGACTGAGACAGAACTGTCATACCCATATTATTGCCCTTTAAGTTTAGCTAAAAATGTCTTTTCCTATTTTGAGCTTTGTAATATCTTACACTGCCAAAGGTTTCTGTAGGAGTTAGTCCTACCAAGCTTTTTCACCTGAAAGCAAAACATAGTTAATTATGCTTTTCTTGCTGTTTGGCACTGTCAGTGTAATCTTCATAAAACACTGATTTCAGATCTGGGCTTGGTCATAAAAATGATCCTCTGACAGTAGGTTTTGGATTTTATCAACCCAAGAGAAAATGTCACTTTAAAAATAGCCAATTGGTTATTTTTTTCTTAAAACTATAGAAATGCAAAAATAAATGTAAGTTTATTTAGTGGTAGGATTTGAGGCTGTTTTGTTGGTTTGTTCTTTTTTTTTGCAAAACATGTATTTGGAAAAGAGAAGGATCTTCAAAAACACAGCAAATATGTATCCTGTAGTTTAGTGATTCAGCATACCCTATTACAGAGGACATCTTGAATACCTGAGATCTTGAAAAGCTGGTTTGTGTAGGGTAATTATTCTATGTACTCCTCACATAAATGACTCGAGTTTCATTTGTGTATTTTACTTAAAAGACACGAATTGATTTTGACAATTTCTGTTGGAGGAAAGATACTAAGTAATGTAAAACATTTTTGGGGTTGTATGGCTTTTCTGTTTTCCTTTATATTGAGGGGAAAGTCCTAAAACTGTGGTGCCAGGTTTGAGAGGTCTTGACATTAGCACAATGTGATACAATATTTTGTACAAAGACTTCCTGAATCACTGCTGTGTACCACTGAAAGGAGAGGAGTTTAGTGTGGGTATCAGAGTGAACTTCTGCTTGCAATTAGTAGGCTCTAAAATGTTAATTTATTAATTTGTAATCACCTCTGTGCAAGGGATCTAGTTAGTCAAACTAATCACATGTATGTGAAGTTGCTGCCAAAGTTGTTAGTGTTTCTATACCTGTGTTTGCTTCTGTATTCTGCATGCAGCCTTTTCACTCCCTTATCCTTTGTCCTGAGAGCAATTAAATGGTATAGGATGTGTTTGTGAGAGAGAAAGTTCAAGTTTTTGTTTTTGAGGCAGCTTTGAGACTTTGAGATTAAAGCTGGAAGTGCAGACCATGAAAAAGAAAAAACACAAACCCTAATATTAGAGACTCATGAAGTGGTGGGATATGAAATGTGCCACTCAAGGTGGGAAAGGACTGCTCCTTGGGTTTAGAGGCTGGCAGCAGTGGCCCCACTCACTGACGGGCAAGACATAAAAGGATTTGAGGACAGTCTGATTGCTGAGTGTTTGCCACAGTGCTCATAAACAGGATACAAGGACAGAGACAGAGTTCATAGAAGGACATGGTACTGCCGACCAAATGTTGGCAGTAAAGTAGATAGATGATTGAAAACCACTGGGAGCAAGGAAAAGGTCTATGTTTTGTGAAATATTTAGTATATGATTCACTCAGAAAAGAACTTCTGGGACTCTTAAAGGAGATGTATGAGGGAACAAAAGCATATGACAGGTATTTCAGAGCAGGGAGTTGTGTGCAGAAATCCTGCTGTTAATATGATTTGTGAGTGTAATTCCCAGATTGCTTAGCTCAGGTTGTCAGCTGGTTTCCAGTTGAGACAGGAGAGGGACTTTTCCCTAGCTTGGCTATGTCTTTGTCCACACCAGTGCCAAGAATCTCATGTGCAAGGACTGGCTAGTGGAAATACATACATACACACCCCCTTCCTCCAAAAAAAGCAGGGAAAATGAAGTTTATGTCTTTTTAAGTCTTCGTCAGTATCAGAACAAGGAACTTGTGAAAGTTACTATTGAGTCTATACTGCTGTTAAAGTGGTTGGATTTTGAGTGGCTGTATGTAGATGAAGCTTTTAGTAGAAGAAAAGGCAAGCACAAGGCTGACTGCAGGAAATGGATTCCAAGGAAAAGAGTGTCAGAGCTTTTGTTCTATAGTTAGGAGTGCTACTCCTAGTGCCATGCTTATTTGTTGGCCTGAGAATTCTCTATCAGAAGTGAAGTAACGTGAACTGCTGAAGCAAGAAGGTGAAACTTCAGTTGTTGATGAGCCCCCAGGTTGTTGACTTGTCTACATTTAACACAGACCTGTGTAACTTTACTATTGATTTTGTTGTTTGGTAGGTTGGTTTCTTTGTGTCCAAGCTGTGAAGCACAGTTCACCCTCTTCAGAATGATAAACAGGTTTAAATTTGGTTCATACTGTTGACTGACTCTAAATGTTGGAGCTTCTTTGAAAAAGTGTGAAAGTGGCCTTCCTTCCTTTCCAGTATTGGAGCCACACAGAGATGGTCTTCTTGTACTTTTATGTGGTATAGGTTGGCATCATCCTAATACTTGAAATCTAAAAGCAAAAACTATTCCTTCTAGTGTTTTCCATGGAACAGTGGAAGCTTAGAAATGTGAATATAGAAAAATGATCTTACATCTTCCTCTTCTTCCCTCACCATTGTCCTTTCTTAAGGTGAAAGCCTTGTGTTTGGATGCAGCTAGACAGAAGTATATACTTGAGTCCTTTGACAAAAAGTTTCTTTCAATTTTGTCACAGGTGTTTGCTGATACTTACTAGAGAACAAAGTTTTAAGCACTGGTTTGACCATAGTAGATGAATAAATGATATGTATATAAGAAAATGTAAAGCTTCCCTGTGAAAATGTAATCCATGTCCTAAGTGAAGATGGTCACTAAGCTTCACATTTCCAGTTTCATTTCCCAGACTAAGAATGTTCACAAAAGACTGAAGATAACTCGGTTGTAATTTTTAAGTGTCTTAAGTGCCTAAATCCCTGAGCAGATGTGAAAAATGTCACCTCAGTAGTCATTTTTTGCTTCTGATTTTTAAGCTACTTGTTTCATGCTTTATTACAGGAAAATGTAAATTTCATTCTATGACACAAGCCTTTGTTTGCAAGTTTTAGGAGAAGGCAAATAATCCTGAAGTTTAGCTATATATACTTCACATTTGACAGTGTTTTGTAACGATTTTCAGAGAATAAATTTCACTTCATAGATCTAGGGAATGATTTCTCAAAGCAACTGAAATATGAGACTGTATTTGTGTTCAGTATTAAAACAGTGGCACAGAAGATGGGGTGGGGAAGGAACAGTCAATTGCCACTATATCATAATGTGTTTGCTAGAATCCTTAATCCAAGATGCTTCCGATAGAGCACTTTACAGCTGCAACCACAGTAATTTAATATACCTCTGATAGATTGTCTTCATATTGAAATAGCTGTTTGTGGTTACATTTTAACCTTCAAGGGACACAAAAATCCTACTGTGTTGTTCTGGCATAGACTTAGTGCCTAGTCATAGTGCCTATCAAAATACAGCAACAGTACTGCACACTCTTTGAAAATTAATTCTCTTTCTATTTGGGAGGTATTATCAAGTGCACTCAGATAAGTGGGGGAGAATCTGTGGGAATGAATAATGTGGTGGTCTCATTTTTTAGAGGTAGCTGCAGTGCAGTTTTTGTTTCAATTTGTGAAAGGTAATCTGTGTTTAGCAGCTTTACATTTGAATTTTTGCTGGTTTTGTGCTTCTCATTCCTCTTCCTTATCTTGATTTGATCATTCTTTCTTATCTTCTTTCTGTTAACAGTTCACCAGTGCAGCAGAACACTACTGTTCACTTGGATAATGGTGACTGTTGGTCAAGTCTTGCAGCTGTGTACAAAGGGAAGCCTCACAGAGCAATCTTTGAAGAGAGTCATGAGAAAAGATACAGAAACATGTACTGAAAAGCTTCTGGCACTGTTTCAGACTCCTGATAGCAATTAACCTGGAAATGCATAGTACACAGTGTTCATACTTGTAATGAAACTTATTTTTATGTAACAAATATTTTTACTCTATTTTTAAGATGTGATTATGGTTGGGCAGGGTTTTGGAAACTATTAACATCCCCCTTGCTCACCTTTGCCCCTGAAAAAATAGATCCCAAACCAACCAAACACCAACAGTAGCTAAGTCCCTCCACGGTTAAGCAAGATGATGTAGTTCCTTTGAGACTCTGAAGGGAGTCTTTTGAAGACTAATGGGTCTGCTGGACATTCCTGTCTGACACCAACTCAGGTTTCAGCTGCAACCAATTCTTATTAAATAATTAAAGCTATTCAGTAATAAAAACAGGATTAGTTGAAGAAGCAATATCCCCTAGTGTTCAGAGAGGGGGTCCAAAGAGGAAAGTGAATGTGAGTGTTGATTTAAAAGCATCTCATCTGGGACACAGGGAATTGTTTTCTAGAAAACTGTCTTTGGATTGTTTATTTTTGAGAAGGGCAGAAACTCCTGATAGTGACCTATAGGCATGCTTTCAAAGTGGTTTTGAGCACCTTTAGTCAGAAATTTCCTAACAGTGTCAATTTTTTAAAAGAAACCCCTCTGGCCTTTGTGTCAGAAGAAAGGTCATCTTCACAAGCCTGTGACTTTGGACATTTCCAGGTTCTCTTAAATGCAGTCATGACATTTGCCAATATACTTGGAATTTAAAAAAATATGAATAAGAAAGGAATGTGGAGGGGGAAAGGCTGGAGCTAGTCAGCAAGCTCCTCATATGCCCTGTACAGGCCTTCTGAAGTTTCTGCATCACAGTCCCACCTACTTTGGAGCTTGTCCTTCCCAGTCTGCTGGGATCCTTTTGGCAGAAATAGCATCATTTCTGCTAAAGGCCACCAAATGTTCATCAGCAGTTCGATGCTTTCCCCAGGGATGGAACCTTTTCAGCCTTGCATTGAACAGATCCCACATTAGCAGACCAGGGCAAATTGCCCATCTATTGAAAACCAAAATGTTTTAAAAGGGCAAGAGTGTCCATCTCCTGCTTCCTCTCAGAATAGGGGGGAAAAAAACAAATGCCTTTTCTGGCTTCTTCCCTGACTGAGAGAACAGATTCAGTTACAGCAGTGCCATTTTACCTGTTAGGATTGGATAAAGGATAAAGCTAGCAGTACAGATGGCAGAACATACGACTGTAACCTGCCAGCATGCATAGATAAACAAAAAGTTGGTCTACTCTGCCTTCCATCCTTTAATGCTGAGACAACATAATTGATTTGAGAAAGCAGTTGGTGAGCAATTAGGCTAGTGGGAAAGCACACTGAAAGGCTGTGTGCTTCTGTTTCAGGAGAGGGGACTCTCAGAGGAAGCGTATGCATATAGACATTGCTATTCCTTGTAACTGTTAAACCAGTTGAAGTGGATTAACACCGATAACTTTCTGTCCCTGATGCCATTTAGCACATTAGTGCTTTCAAAGGGCATTAGCTATGCGGTCTTATGCTATGGAGAAGTGTTGAGTCACTCCATGAAGTAGCAGCACACTTTTTTTGATGAAGTGAAAAGTGAAACTTACCCAAACTGTGCCACTGAAGGCATGGTGGCCATGGAGTATTGTGCTAGTGGTACCTGGTATTTGTTCACCAGAGTGTTCCTCATATTAATCTGTAAAGGAAGAGTTTCTTCCTCCTTGCAGTTCAGGAAAGTAGGTATACTCTGATAAATCCTTAATAGGCAGGGCAGATTCTAAGAGATACTTTCCAAGCTTTTAGTTTAAAATGAAATCTGAAGGTTGCTGCACTTTCCTGTATGGGATAGTGTTCTTCTCATGGTATGCCATAGTCTTCATTCAATATTCTCTGTGGTTTTCCTCCCCAGTGTTACAGCTTAGTAAAAGATACAATCTTCTGAAGCTTGGTTGCTTCTCTTTGACCTAATGATATAGAAGTGCTGTTTAATTTTTCCCTCCCTGGCAATCCAACAGTTTTTAGGCCCTGTTTGTTCAATGTGTAAGAAAGCCTGAATGCTGAGGCTTTGAAGTTTTTTTAAGGATGAGTAAGGACACAAGTTGCCATGAATTCAAGGAGGGGATAAGGAAGGTTGGAGGCCACTGTGAAGAAACAGGGTAATGTTTCTGAGGGGTCCAGGGGAATGGCTGAGGTATAACTGTGATTCTGTGATATTCTGTTTAATTCCCCTAGCTAGAGAGAAGCAGCATATGGTAACATGGTAACCTTCATCAAAGGCAAAAAGTAGATGGGGGTTAAAAAAGAAGTGTCATATATTGATTTTTGACTGGTATGAATATTCTCACTGTAGCCTTCATCTGCAGCCTAACAACAAATGAAGCAGACAGCCTATGAGTGTCTTTGGCCCTGCTCCAGCTTCCAGAGGAGATGGTGTGTATAATGTCTTTCTGAATCAGCTGCTGCAGGATATGTGCTTCTCTCTTGGGTCAGTGTCATTCTACAGCTTATATGCTGTGATACAGCAGAGAGTGTTCTCTTCCAAGCACTGTGCTGAAAATCTGGTTTGGTTAATGGAAAACTTTTCTCTGAAATGGGACTTAAGACCCAAATGACTCCAATCTGTCCATAAAATCTGCAGGCCACTTTGCTTTCAGAAGCATTTGGCCCCTTCCCTGTTTGCTCAGCTAACCCCCCTATTAATATGCATACAGCACAAGTGCACTGAGCACTGCTGCTCCTTTGCTACTGCAGTATGTGATAAGTATAGGTTCAGGCAGTGAACCAACATAGTAATAAACTGTAATTGTTTAGTGCACCTTGCCTTCTAATACAATTTAAATCCCTTCTATCAAATGCAAATTTCTAGGTTCTTGAGTGGAGTTTTAAATAGCACTTTCGATGCTTACTCCTTATCTTTTGCCATCCACAAAGTGGTCTTCTAGCGACAGTGGGATGGTATGGTTCCACCCCTCTCATTTTAACTCCTAAAGGCAAGCTGACTACTCAAACCTAGAAATAATGGGCTAGATAAAGGGTGAATTGCTGGTTTTCTGTAGAGTCTGTCTCTCTTGCCCTCCCAAAGTTATTTTAACCCTTGAGTATTCTCACTAAATGCTATTCAGCATCCAGTGTTGTTTGCAGTATGCAATCAGTGCAATATTTTATTCACTTTCATTTTAATAAGCCAGAGCCTGCTTCCTACTTGTGCCTTTGCCTCTTTACTCCAAATAACTGAGTGTAGTTTAGGATCTTGGAGTGGCTTTAGGCAAACTACCTGCCTGTGTTTGGTAGAAATGCAAATCCTTTGCTGAGTATTCGTTGCTTTGGAAATCACTGAGTCATTGACCTGTTGTGGATTAAAAGCAGAAATGTCAAACTCTCTAATGATTTGCCTTATCTGAGTTTCAGCCAGAAGGGAAGCTTAAATTGGTCCTCTGGGGACAAGAGGCATTGGGATGTCTAGAGTAATGGGAATGGGTAAGAGCAACTTTGTATAATAGATGGGCAGCAGTGTTTATACTCTGAGTCTGAGCAGCTTGGAAGATGGTGATGACCTTGGAGATGATGAGGGCTGTTCGTTGTTCATTGTGCATCACATGTTTGAATTCTACTATTACTCCAGAGGCTGCCAAAACAGTGAGGGCAGAAAGCAAGCTACCTTGTAGGTGTTTGGAATCTATTTTTGGGGTAAAATAACAGAATATTTAGTCCTGCTCAGTATTAGACTCCCTCTCATTGTTACCTCAGCTGTTAAATGGGGAGTTTGTGCCCTGTTGAAGCTTAATTAAATGACTGTGAAGTCCTTTGGAATCCTGAAGAACTTACTGTGAGGAAAACTGTCTGGAAAGTCCCATCTCATCTTCAGGTTGCTACAAAGGCTTTATTTTAATTTTCTCAGGTTTATTATGTTTTAATCAGACAATTATCAAGCAAGTCTTAATCTTACCAAGGTAGAAACCTAAGAGACAGCTGAAAAAGATAATGAACTGCTTTACTACATGTGCTTTTAGAAGCTAATCTTTACAGTTGGTGTCGTACTCCGCTTCTGTCTCCCACATGATCCAGGTTCATCATACTCAACATCATACTCAAACTGATGGCTCTCATGATGCCTTCTTTCTTTTTTTCTTTTAATACAAATTAATTTTTTGTCATCCTCACGTCTTAGTGCTGTCTTCTGTGTGTGCTAATCAGCACTATTAACATCTATCACATCATTTGCTCTCATCTTCTCCCCGGGAGCAAGGGGTGCAATGATGTGTGCAACTTGACAGTGGAAAAGCTTATGTGGTGTGCCATGGGTTTGTCAGCAAAAGTAAGTTGGAAGGAATCTCTGCCTTTTCAGTCTGTGTGCAAGGAGTAGCTTTTTACATAATTTTTCCTAATTTTTAAGATTGAATGTGTTTTCTGAAACACTGAACTATGCAACAAAATAATTACTCTTCTAGCAAAGTGGTCACTTAGCTGTATAAATCTTGTACTGTGGAATCTCTGGGTCATAGGCAAGCCTACCATGATGCTAATTACTTCAGCAGTCATGGAGTGATCATTATCAGGATGCTGAGAGTATCTCAAGAGGTTTGTTTAGTAGTCATGGAATTTGAGGAAACTTTAAAATCAATGAAAGTTAGCTTTTTTTATTCCAGTGAAAACAATTGAAGCTAAGAGAGAGCAAGAGACCAGCACTTCTGTAACTGAGCTTAATGAGCTACTAAGCTGACAGAAATTATGTCTGGTTAAGGTGATGGTCTATGGCAACAGCAGAGAAACAGTGTTTGCCTAGTTCCTTTCAGTTTCAACAAATAAACCAGTGTTGTGGGAAGTGATCAGAACAACTAATATTCCTGGTTGTATTACACAGTGAACTATTAAGCACAGACCCAGTGATTGCATTGGTTTCTACTGCTTTCTCCATGGAATTAAAAAAACCATCAACGAAAGCCCTTGAAAGATGAGTCTGTAGCTCTTTGTTATCAGTGTTGGCTTGTCAGACATGCAGTTTGTTCCCCATTTGTCTTCAGTGAGAAATTCTCTGAAGTGCAGTAATAATTTGTCTGGATGGCAACATAAAGGAACTATAGTCTTTCTCTTTGCTTGATCAATGTGGAGATTGTGCTTTTTCTTCATGTGTATTCCCAGTCAGTTCTGGGTGATTGCTTGTGACCTAGCAGAGAACTTTCTGCAGCCAAAGAAGTGATGATCTGAGCCTTCTTCTCACCTCTTCAGGGTGAGAAGAAAGTGAAAGGAGTTTGCTGTTGCAAACTTTATGTTGTTCATAAAGAATTCACTGATCCTGAGGATACAGCACAAAACTTAAGTTCTGTGGTCAAGCATTTGTGTTACCCACTAGAGCTGATGCCATTGAATGAGCAGAGCTCCACACAAAGTGGAAGTAGGAGGCTGAAAGCAGAGGTGGACTTTGAGAGTGGTTTGCTGCATAGTATGCCATGAATTATGCATTTGTATACCATGAATTGTCACTGTATAAAATAACCTGTGAAACTTAAAGTAACAAAAGCACCATTTACATTGCTGAATGGTGGTGAATTCTAATGCTTGTATTTGTATTGCTACACTGACATGAATTTTTGAATGTTCAGCTAATTGTTTTGTTACTAAGAAGGTAGTGGTATGAACTCTTTCATTCAGTACTCCCATAGTAAACATTTGCTAAGAGGTTGCTTTGCCTGCTTGCCTTGTTTTCACCACAGTCATCTAGTGTTTACATACATTTTAGCCTCTGTGCCATTTTTGAAGGCTTTATTTGTCTCATTTACGTTTTTGGTTTGGATAATACTTAAATATGAAATCCATCTGGGAAACATATTGTATATTCAAGTTGAGGGGTAAAACCAGTTTTTAATTAAAATTTTCTACAGCACTTGTATTTCACTTTGTCCTGTTTTATTATGAAACACTTCAATCTTCTTCCTAAAACACATATGTCTTGTGCGTTTCAAGATGTTCCTTGCTGCTCATGCAGAACCAGTTTCTGAGCTCTGTCAGCAGAGTGCCATATGTTCTGGGGTTCATTTAGCTTCTCTGGCGTTTGTGTAGGCAGCATATTGGATGTAATGCAGCTAAGCTCTGCTCCCTTCTTTTCTTTGTAAACTTGTCAAGAGATGAAAAAAAAAAAGCAGGGAGAAGAAAACACTGAATAATACTCGAGTGATTTGAATTATCAAGAAGTTATGGTAACTTGGCCAATCAAAACTGAGGTTTCTCGTGTACTTGGGGGTTTTCCTTAACTGCGGCTTACACGTAGCCTGTAAAGTGATGCATTCCTCACTGCTCCCCAGTACTACACCCAAAACAAGTACTGAAGATTTAGATATAAGCCAAGACATTTGGAGATGACAAGCATTAGGTGCTCCTAATTTTGCACTGATCTGCTATTTTAAATTTAGAAAAAATGATAATTAACAAAATGAGTGCTAGCAGATGGGGATGGGCAGGGATTGTACACCTCTGGTGTCTTCTGGCTTTGTGGAAAATAACTCTCCACTCTTTAAAAGCTGGGCATGGAAGAGAGAAATCTGAAGACTGATGGTGCCCTCCTGTATTAAAAAAAAAAATAGTGATTTTTTTCTTACCAATCCATTCTTGTTCCTTCCCTGTCCTCCATAATCTTGCCCATGAACCAGTAGGTACCATCAGTCTTTAGAGCACTGCTAGACTGCTCGTACCTAGGAACACAGACAGCCCTGACTGTTTATTGATAGTAGCCATATACTGTCAGATACTGATCTTATCTGCTGAAAGGTTTTCAGAACAGTCTTGGTGACTGTGACACAAGACCAAAGTATTTCTGTGATTCTCTAACTAGAGCTTAAAAGAAACAGAGGGGAAAGAAAGAATAAGAAAGTAGCAAAGAATACATTTTAGACTGTTTTCCCTTCACTGCGGTATGAGGCCAGAGGGAAAGACTCCAGCGGCTGCTTGATACAAGTGCATGGAGGAGAGGGGAAGGGAGGGAAACTTCTGCAGTTCTGACCTAAGGTCAGTCAGAAACAACCAACTGGAGTGACATGAGCATAAACCTGCTTGAAGTGCCAGGCAGCTCAGCTCCTGGGACTTTATTTACATATGTTTAAAACAAACAAAAAAAAGCTGCCTTTGTTCCCCAGGAAAATCTCTTTACTTGGCATTCAGCTCACGTAGATGCTGAAACTTCTTTCATGGAAGATGTAGAAACAAAGCAACTGACATTTCTGCTTTGATGTGAGGCTGAAGCTAAGATTTGATTTTGAACTACAAAAGTAAACTGAAACTACTTCCCATTTAAAGGTGGGGGTTTTAATGACCTTAAAACTTTTGAGAAGGTTGGGGGTTTTTTCCTCCCCTTAGGGACCAGAAGAAATTATAACAGTAATCTTACTTATAGCTGCAAGTCCACAGAGACAGTGGCTGTAGGTTAATGAAAAATTGACACTGCTACTTGCCTGTGCTTCCAGCAGAATTTTTTTTTCTTCAGACTGATGTGAACTGTTGCACTGCATAAGTTGGTTATGAGTCTCACATATTAAATGGAATGCTGCTTTTGTGGAAGGCACAGGACACAGCTGAATGTTTTGAACAATTGCAGCAAAAATTATGGGTTTCTTAAAATGGTTACCCTGGTTCTCTCCTTCCCTTTCCCCACTCCCCCAAAATAAAGCTTGCTGTGTTAGTTTAAACCAGAAAGCAGGCAGAGGAGTCATCTCTGATGATCTCCATTCCAGTACTGTATCCAGAGTTAGTACCAAGCTGTTACCCAAGCTGTTAGTAGTCTAGTACACCACAGAGTAGTGTCTGAGTGTTGCAAGTGCAGTTGCTCTTACACGGTTTGTGCACACATGTACCTTCACACACTTCTATGCATAGTTCTCTGTGTGTCACTAGGGCTCCTTGGGGGACACCCTGTGGCTTGCAGCATGTTGTTCAAGTGCCCTCTCCAGGAGTGTCTCTGCAGCATCTTTTGGGACAGCTGGTTTCTTGTTCCTGGGAATTGTGTACACAAATGGCATGAGCTCAGCAGCTCAGGCTGACTTTTGTTAGTACTTTGACAACTTAATATCTGTTTGTTGTCCTTTGCATGGTGGTGCCATCTGGTCTTGCTTGGATAGCTTATCTGTAATACTGCACGGCATGATATTTCAGGCTTTGCTTATGAAATCTTGGGCTGTGCTTGAATGACACCAATACCTTGATGCCAGCCTTTGACCAGATGGCACATGCTTAAATAACATCCCCTAATGTACTATGATGGAGATGGCTACACAGAGGTTTTGGAAATTGTGTTTGAGACAAGGGGAAGAAGGCATGAAGATGGCTTTAGGTAGTGTATAGGATCTCAGGTCAAAAATTAAAGAGCCATTGGATGTCCACAGACTTTCCTGCTCCCTTTGAAGGACTTCTTTATACCGATAACAGACTCTTCAGAGTGCCCAGTGCTTGGGTTGCGGTGCTGTTCTGGGGCAGAAGCTTTCTTCTCCTCTCCTGTAGGAGATTCAAGACTGATTGGGTCACAGAAAAGTGAAGAAAATGCATTACTCAGGGTGAACTTGGGAAAAGGCAGCATTGCATGCAGTGGAACTTGGGGCAATGACGGGCAGCACCAACAAAGACTTCTCTTTCAGCATTTCTCCAACAAGGACATCTGTATTTTACCACCTTTACTGGGGAGAATGTTACCTTTGGGTGATGAGGAAGTCATCATCTTTCACTTCTCTGAAGAACAGGCAGTGGTATTTCCTTGCAGTCTTTCAAAGCTTGAAAGAGTCCAGCACAGAGCCACAAAGATGGTGAAGGGGCTGGAACATCTTCCTTATGAGGAAAGGCTGAGGGAGCTGGGTCTCTTTAGCTTGGAGAAGAGGAGAGTAAGGAGTAACCTTTTAAATATGTGAGGGCTGGGTGTATGATTTTTATTTATCTGGTGTATGTTTGTAACAGACAGCAGCTTAATGTAACAGAAGAGTCTTGATGTATTCAGCAGTTGAAAGCTGGAGCAGGACACAGTCACACTAGAAATAAGGTGCAGATCTCTCTTTTTTTTTATTTTTTTTTTTCAATGTAAGGAATATTTATATTTTAGAGCCCCTTATCCAGAAACTGTTTTCTTCTTAGCTTGCAGGCTTTATGCCAAGATTGACAAGTATGCTAACAGAAGCATGGTTAATCTGGCAGTTTGAAACAGAAAGAGGCAGGGATGTTCTGCCATATGCAGTATCTTTATTGTTCAGTTAAAGATCACAAATCCTACCAGTAAAGGGTCAAAATAGAAGATTAGACCTTTTAGAAGCTCTGAGTCTGGTCCTGCTTTTAGTACATATGGCCTGAACTAGAGAGTGCCCCCAAAGTAACTGGAGATACAGCTCCAGCTTAAACAGAGGGCCAACTTGCTGCTTATTAACTCATTACCTTTTAATCAGCAGAGAAGCCAAACTCTACTTTGGGCTATATACAAGCTTTTCTTAATTGTTATACATTTTTCAAGACCTGTGCTACATTGATGACTTTTTAATTAAAAAAAAAAAAAAAATCCAGAAGACTTTGTTATGTAGCAATAAAATATATGGTAAGTAAGTATCAGCCAATTTACCAAGTGTATTTCTGCTGCTCCACAGAGATACACAAATGCACATTCCAAAATCCTCTCACTGATAAGACAGTGTCTCGAAACTGCTGCAGCTTGAGGTTAGCAGGGTTATTTTCTTTTGTCTGGGGTTTAAAACATTCCTCCCAGCCTGGTATCTGGGTAAGATAAGACGAATCCACTGCAAGTAAGAGGTTGACTTTATTATCTGTAGGATAAATGCTTCTTGACTACATAATTCAAAATTGTTTTAAGCAACCTTCTCCTTTCCCCACCCAGCAAGGTAGAGGAGTAATTTGCTGGAGTTGGAAGCACAAAGCATTGAGAGACAGATAAATGAGCTGCAGTATTTGGGAAGGGGGGGAACACCTTCCAGGCACAAGGAAGTGAAAGGGAATGGTGGTGGGAGTTTGCCTAGAGAACCTTTAAAGGTCCCTTCCAACCCAAAGCGTTTTATGAGTCTATTATTCCCATGGTTGGAGATGTCACAGTCCAGAGCCAGGGACATGGGGAAAGTCCTGCAGAGACTCAGTGGTTGGTACCTGCACAAAAACAGGGCTATAAAATAAAGCAAAAGCAAATCTGATACTAATTTTTACATTACTGTTCACAGTAAAAGTGTTCATGGGGGGGTTGTTCTGATATGTTCTTTGGCGTATATTGTATATTTTTAATTTACTCAAATGAAAGGAAGGAAAAGTAAGAAGAGACTGCAGAAAGAAAAGGAAACTAAACCATGTAAATTTACATGAACCTTAGCAGGACCCCCTTTAACCCAGAAAAAGTCACTTTCAGCTGTGTTCACCTGGGCAGGTGTCCCTCTGTGCACACCAAGAAGGCTGTGGGTACTGCTCTGTCCTTGCCCCCGAAAACAAGTGCAACGAAGCAGAGCAAACATTGTGCCCTGTTTGCTAGCTTATCCCCAACTCTGCTAAAATGTATGTGGTTTCATTTCTTTCCTTTGTAATAAACTGTGCCCACCATAGCATAGATTCTTTTAAATAACATTTTAAAATATTTTCCAGTAAATTAAAGTTATGACATGTTTGTAAGGTTCATTGTTAATTTCATTTCCTTTGGCTCAGCCAGCCAGATAAAATGCAATGTTATTAATCTTTGTTTAAAAGAAGATCCTTTGCTGAGCAGTAATAAATGATCTTGATAGATTTGTCAGGAAAATGAATGATAATCATTTGCAGATAGACACAAGCCTAGTATGGAAGATTAATAAGAAAATATGTATTGGCATCATTAATAACATCTGCTGCCAATGGACTTGTATATTGGTTACAGCTCCAAAAGCAATGTGTTCTTGTTAGGATATTGCAATTCATCACGTGCTGCGAGGAGCGAGGCTCTATAGTGCTTCTGGGGTGATGACAAGCTACTCACCAGGAAAGGCTCAAGAGGAGCCCAACGCCAAGGCTGAGCTGCATCCGACACCAGCTGAGACTGTCATCACCACAGCCCTGGTTCTGCTGGGCTCTGACTTCCCATGTGCATTCCTGTGTCACTGCTAAAAACTCTTCTGGGCCTCACCAATTTGCTCATTCCTTGCTTTGGGGGCTATGGCTGGCTGGATCCATAGGTAATTCTTTTTTCCCTCTGAGCTCTGCCCTCAGGTTATGGGCTGAGCAATGCTGGTGGAGATGCTGCTCCCAGCACAGAGCAGCTCAGGCTGCAGCAGCTGCAGCACCTGGGGTTTAGTATATGCTTTCACTCAGGGTCTGCACTTCTGAAAAATATTTTTGTGAGGAAAAAAATATAATCTCTTTTTGTGTTGGTTTTATTTTTTTTCATCTAAATATAGTGGTTTCCTAGAAAACATAAGGAAACACCAAGATGTTTTGAGACAACTGTGGGGTGTTTTTTTTCTTTAAAACATTTCAGACTCCCCCTCTCCAGTTTTTGTTTTTCCCTTTTGTTTCAGTTTGGTGGTTCACAGCAGACTAATAGGTCAAGTAACTTTACCAATGAAATGTGTTTCTGCTGTACAGCACAGCTGGCTGCATCTAGCAGTGTGGATATCTCCATTCTTTCTGTTAGCCAACCTCAGAGATGTAGTCATATCTCTCAAAGCAAATTACTTTGTTTAACTAACACAGTCATCATCATTCTAAAGGAAAAAAAAAAAAAATCATCTTCCAGGGTCCATGGAGTGAGGAGGGGAGGGGAAGAGGTCAGCATCACAGCAAAATGTGACATCACAAAAACAAAACCCAAAAGACACAAACAAAAAAAAAAAATAGATTAAAAAAAATCACATCTAGTCTCTGTAAAACTGAAATTTTCATTGGGGAAAAGAATCACCTTAAAGGTTTAAAAAACCTGCTCCCTGTATTTGTCATCCTGCTCCGTGTTGCTTTTCCCATGGCTTTAGTGGATGTGTGGTCCGAAAATGCCAATAAAGCCATTGAGGTAAGTGCTGCTGAGGGGCTCTGTGGCTCTGCAGTACTCACTATCTCGCTGATCTAGGCAAGGAGACAAGAGCCTGCTATTTCTAAATGCATTAGGAATGTGTCCTTTATTATTAGACATTTACCAGCTATTAATCACAGCTGGTAACTTGATTTCCTCCAAATGTTTTGAGGCACCTTCTGCTCTGGGCACCACCTGCTCAAAATTGAATAGTGGAAAGGCAAGGCAAGCTCTGCATCATATGCCTCTTCCCTCGGGGACAGATGGGTGACTGAAGGGGCTGAGATCTCCCTTGTTCAAAGGAAATCTTTGTCCTCCTAAAAAAAGCAAATGCTTGTACTTACCTACATGAGTACAGCACAGGGCCCAGATCAATGGTCAATTCAATCTCCTCCATCCAAACTGAGGATAAGCAGAGGAACCATGACTTGAGGTTCGTGTGCTAGGTGGGCACAGAGCCTTGTTTCTCTTCTTGCTGGATCATGACTCATTTTCTTCATCTTTACAGCATTGTGCTTCACTGCATGTTCTCCCCTCCCTGCACAGCCCATGCCTGGTGGTTTAGACATGCCCTTCAGATGCTGGAGTAGAAAGTCACATCCTTGTGGGCATTTCAGCCTTCTCCAAGTGAGCATTCTAACCACCAGACACAGATATTACCTGTGGTACTGCCATCTCTTCCTCTGGAGGTGGTTTAAAAGGTCGTGGCCATGCTAGATGACATGATTGTACCAAGATGGGTCAAAGAAGCCCAGACTTGCTCAAGAAAACAAGATCCTTGGACCTGGCCCAAGGAGGGATATTTCTTTTCCCTACCAGAGCCAGGTCCCAGGGAGACCTTTGTCCGTCACTGCAGGATATATAACCACAATAACCCAAAGTCAGAACTGGCTTTGTTGCTAAGGCACCTTTATTGCTGGTAATGCTGTTAAGGGGCAGGATTGGCCTAATGAGTCAACAGGCTCAGGCTATTGCAAGACCCACCATAATATGACAGTGTGCAGGATTGGGAGTGGGCTCAGAGAGGGTGGGGAAGCCCCAGTCCCTAATACCAATGCCAAGAGGGGTGGGGGGCTGGAGGGGCACCCAACAATGGTTGTGAGATGGCTGTGGGAGCCAAGGTTCTTGCTGCTGAGCTCATCCAGTGGTTCTAAAGTAATCCTATTTGAATTTTGGCCATATGAAAAACCTTCAGGTAGTGCTTAAGTCCCCTTTGCCACAACAGTGTAAATCAGAAGTCCTTCAGAGGACCTTCCCCTAAAAGCAGCGGTGCAAAGTCAGCCCCTAGCTGGTGAATGAGGTGAGTGAGGACCTGGCCAGGCTACAGCTTTGCTCCTTGCTGGGCTCAGCTCTGCACTTTCGAAATTGACCCCATGTCTGCTGATTTGACCCACATGCTGTCCCACACATCCCCTGCATCCTGGATGTGACCAGTGTTAAGTCTTAGTCACACCTTATCTAACAGGGAAAGCCAGCCCCATAGTCAGTTCCAACAAGCAGTGCCTCTGGGAAAGGGCTATGCCAAGGCATGCCAGTGCCTCTGGGGGCTATCACCAGGGGGTTTGTCACCCATCAAGACATCAAGATGAGGACTCTGAGAGAAACCAAAGCCACATGGTGCCTGACCTCACCTCAGCCAAAATATGCCCACAGAAAGACATTAATGGTCAGCAGGAGAATAGCATTAACATTGCAAACGGTCTTCCACAGGGGCTTTTCTTCAATGCTGGTGAGTTTCTGCTCCAGGGCAGCCCTCTCCTCCTGGGACAGGGTGGGTGGTGTGAGGCCAGTAGATAGACCACAGAACCACAAGTACAGAACTTTCCAGCAGGGAGGCTTGGCTGCTGCAAGAAATGGGGCAAAAAATGGGTGTGATAATCAAGCTGGGACTCTTCCTCCCTTCTTCCAGTAGTTTGGAGGTGCATTAACCAATCTCCAGTGGGGCTTGAGAAGGGAAAAGAAAAGAAGGGAAAAGAGAAAAAAAGAGAAAAAAAAGAGAAAAAAAGAGAAAAAAAGAGAAAAAAAGAGAAAAAAAGAGAAAAGAGAAAAAAAGAGAAAAGAGAAAAAAAGAGAAAAGAGAAAAAAAGAGAAAAAAAGAGAAAAGAGAAAAAAAGAGAAAAGAGAAAAAAAGAGAAGAGAGAAAAAAAGAGAAAAAAANGAAAAGAGAAAAGAGAAGCGAAAAGAGAAGAAAAGAAAAAGAAAAGAGAAGGGAAAAAGAAAGGAGCTCTGCCTCAACCATATGCAGCATAACCTGATTATTGTTGGTTGGTTGATTGCAACACCAATCTTTCATTAATTAATTAACAGAACTCTTCCTTATCCTCCCCAACCCAGCTTCACAGAATCAGAGAATGTTAGGAGTTGGAAGGGACCTGAAAAGATCACCTAGTCCAACCCCCCCCTGCCAGAGCAGGATTCCCTAGATGCAATAGAAGTGATGGATAAAGGATGCTGGCCTGCATTTCTAAGAAACACAAAGACTGTATCATAGCAATTATTCCATCCAAATTCCTGACAGCATGATGGTCCATTTAGAGACATCCTGGCTTACTTATTACATGTCATGCCAGGTGAAGTAAATGTTTTAATTGTCAGTCCTGTGCCCTGTGTGTTTCACAGCTTTTCTTTCTAGATATAATCTTTTTTTTTTTTTTGAAATGCAGAATGTCATAAGGCCTTGAAAAAGGTGTTACCTGGGGAAAAAAAAAAACTCATTAAACTGTCAGATGCTGAGTTTTGCATTTCCTTTCCCATCATTAGTAATTACCAAAATACCAAGCCATTTGTTTATAAAAATGTGAGCTGGTTAAGTGAACCAGGAATGGATAAGAAATAATAAGTAATGCTGAATGTCTGCATTTAACTTAAACCAAAACTTAGGCTATTGGAAAAAAAAATATTAAGATATATTTTTAGTTATTTGCTTCTGTTTAGCTTGGCTGTAATTGGTACCAGTGTCCCTTGGACTGGCCAGCCAAAGGAAGGAGTGAAGAAATCTTGTGTATATGCTTTTCTTCTGAGATTTCTGCTCTGTAACCTTGGAAGTTTAAGCTCAAAACCAGAAAGATGCATTTTTTTAGTGGATTTGCAGAACAAACTTCTGTCCATTCTGACAAGAACTTGCCTATGAAGCACCTCCTGCTACTGTTCTGTCTCCTGACAACTCTTCAGGTTCATTTGCGTCTTTGCCTTCTTATTAAATACCCTTGGCAGGACACAGAACTATTTAAGCAATTTGGGTCTGAGTTTTAACCATGCCTCATATCCTAAGGGAATATGACAGATACTGTTGACATAATGTAGGTGAGAAAACTGAGGCTTGTAGATACCCATGAAGTGTGCATTTGCTCCCAGTGTCTCATGGTCCCTTCAGACTGTGATGTTATTTTGATACTGTGTGTCAGATCATCACTACGTGACTGTGAGTAGGAGAGCCCACATGGGGGTAAGAAGGAGTCATCTCTAGCACATACACAAAAGTTTATCTCCTAGCAATGATGATGCCACTTTTAGGCACTAAAAGTTGAAATAAATGAACCTGGCATGACTTTCATGGCACTGGTCGTGGCTCTTGTTTCAGTTACTCCTGCAGTAGTGCTACAGAGCTCCTCAAGAGCATCTTGGTGAGACAAATAGATGTAGTGTCATGGCATGAAGCCCCAGTGTCAGTGGGATAAGGAGCAGTGTCCCAGCAACACAGACCTCCACCCTCTCAAGGAATGTTTGTAAGTGGTTATTGACTCCCATCTGAGGAGTCCAGCACATCATTAATTGTCCAGGCCTGTAGTGCTAAAATGCACTTTGACCTGGGGTGACCTGGACTGAAGTAAATTTGCAGAAGTAAATAACAGGTTGTAGGGAGGAAGAGAAAAGACATTTTTGTTGAATGACAGGTTTCCTCTTTCCTTTTTTTTTTGGTTTCCAGAAATCACAGTTTTTCTGAGCCATTCAGAAGATTGTGACATGAAGGTAAATGCTAGAAGATATGTTGGGAGGACCAAGAACTACAATACTCTTGTCACACCCTCGTAACTGGTATACACATAGATACAAGCTCCAGCTCCAGTAAATGCAACAGGAGTCCTCTCATGAGCTTTAGAGGGGCTTGCCTGGAATCTTTGCTGTAGACTGACATGTACATGAGCATGCTTGTTCACATAGAGCCACCTACCTGCCTCCTCCTTATCACCTGAATCTGCACTTCCAACCAAGTCGCTCTCTCTGTTGGCTGGGTTGATCTGTGCTGCTTCACTCTTGTAATTTTTCAGGTCAATGTCAGGTGCTTTTCTGTGTCTTGTCCACCATGTCAGGCAAGCAAGCTGCAAAGTGGGACAGAGAACAGACAGGTTACTGCACATCAGTCCCAAACTGGCACGCCAGTCATCTCCCCCTTTAAGGGGCATAGATCCAAGACAGTGTTGAGAGACTTGTTTTGGGGCAATGGTTGTTCCACAACTTTCTCTCACCTCCCTTGTGCACAGGTGCCCACATCCTAGAAAAGAAGGCTGGTAGCATTCAGTTGGAGCTGAAAAGCTGAGAAAAAAAACATGAATTAATCTAGTTTCTTTCCTTGTAGTCTTCTAATTAACCTGTTACTATCCCCTGAGTAACCTTTTAGTAGACATTGAAGCAGCAGCTTCCTATTTGCTAGGCTTACTTGATTGACATGAAATAATGATGATCTGCATCCAGAATGGCAGCTCTCCAACAGGGAAGGGTAATAAAGTCAATTAAAAACAAAAAAAAAAAGAAGACAAGATAACTCTTTCTGGATACAGTCAATCTCAGACAGTATTTGAACCCTCAGCAGAGAAAGACTAGTTGAGTGTTAGTTACAGTTTTGTGTAGTTACAAATGGAAAAGAAATGAGCTCTGGGCAAAACTGGTGAGACTTGTCTATTCCACTCTTTTCTCTTTTGTTTGTTTGTTGGCTTGGCTTTTTTCTGGTTTTCCTTTGGTTTTTAATTCCAGTTTTCTCTATTGGGCCAATGCAGATATTACTTCTCTCTACAGTCTTCCAGTGAGAGAACCACCAAAAGCTGTGTAAGATGATCAGTCCTGAACAGGCTGCTGTGGCTGCAACCTGCTCTGCTTTCCAAAAGCAAGAGGTCTGAAATTCTTATCTTAGTGCAAATCTAAAAGTCTTCTCCCTTCAATACAGGGAGCACACAGGAGGCATTAATATTGCAAACCTCAGAGTGGTCCTTTTGCAGCTGTGGGGTGGGGTTCATCATCCCAGAGGCTCAGGTCTTTGAATTTAAGCCAGATCTGCTGCTTCTTTGGCTGACAATGGCACACCAAACAGCTTGGTGGCATTGGTACTTCCTAACCTAACCATCTGCATACTATGGCCAAACCAGGCAGCAAGGACCACCTTCATCAATCCCACTCAAAGCATCTGCTCAGGCCCATGTGCTGTCCTCCAACTCCAGCCTGTCAGCTGCCCTGCAGAGGAGCTACAGGATGGGACCAGGAGAGCAAAGCTTCAGTGGTGACAACGGGTCAGGCAAAGTCAAACATCTGCTTGATGAGTGGCTGCCTCCCTGCTCTGCCCGTATGGAAATGAACATCTCAAATGGGTCACTTACAAAGTAATGTGAGTTTAATTTCTGAATTTTACACACACAAATCTAGGCAGGAGTTTCCAGCTGACACAAAATGTTGCATAATTTCCAGAAGATTTATAGCTTTATTTAAATCATTTTCAACCAAGATGAGCACTGGGCAGGGCTAATCTTTCTTGTCACGATGTGCTAAATTGCTTTGATTTGATGATCCTCATCTTTCTCAAGGATTCCTTTTTTTTTTTTTATCACTTACTTAGAAAAATGTCACTAGAACATTGCAAAGTTTCAGGGTACTAAGGGCTTTCCAAAACTTTTTTCTTTTCTCTCCTTTTCCCATGTGTCACTGAACAACTGGAACTTCACACTGCAGCAAAATCTGCAAAGTCTGGAGTATACCTGGGGCTCAGACTCTGCCAGGTGGAAGCATTTCCCAGTTGAAAGCAGCACAGACACACAGTAACCTCACTGCATATCATTCCTCTCACCCACAAGCTGCTGTTTTGACCATGGACAAAAAGCAAACCACCACCCTAGGGGGCTCCTCAGTGAAGCATCACACCAGCTTCAAACTCCCCTGCAGTAGGTTTTGGGTGTCTGAATTCCTTGCTCATCCCCTTTCTCCTCCTTGCCATCACCAGAACATCATGTGCCAGGGCAGACTTGAAAACATGGTGTGGCCATGAAGGCCAACACTGGGCTGACTACACTTCCTTGGCACAGACTTATGAAGGAAGAGATGGATGGGCATGAGGGAGGCAGAGGAGGGCATGTGTTTTGCATCCCTGGAGAAAGCAAACAAATACATAAGTAAGAACTGCTGACAGGGAGCTGCGTTAGCATAATTGACTTGGACCTTGGAAAAGTGCTGCCTGAGGCTGCCATGCCCAAGGGCAGGGAAGCAGGGAGTAGACACTTTGTGGGTCCCACAGAGACCTGTGGCTCTGCTCCCCACTGCTGAGCCATACATGGGCACTACTTGGGGAGCCCTGCATCCCCCCATTAGTTTGCTCCTCTGTGTGTCTGGTTCGTAGGGGAACTGAGCATGCTTTGCTCTCAGTGGCATTAAAGATGCTGTGGGAGCTTCAGCTGCAGAACCTCAGAGTGCATGGTGTGGGTCCAGGCCAGCCAAAAGGGGCTTTGTGCTCCTCCTAGGCTGTGCACCTAAGGGAGCCACTTAAGCCAGAGTTCAAGACACAGAGAAAACATTCCCAGCTTGAGTACCTCAGGTGGAACTGCCAATCCATCAGCCTGTCTGGGGAGCCCTGACCCCTGAGGAGGTGACCTGCTCCTGCACTTGTGCTTTATGGGCTGTTTCTCTCCCTTTCACCCTCAGATTCTCCTTGGACAAGGAGTTTGCAAGAACTCAGCAAAGCTTTTCTTTTGTTGTTTGCAAACTAAAATAAATCCTTCTGTTCCAAAATGCCATCTGGCACCTGACAGTTGTGTTTCAGCTTCACTGTCTCAAATTTAATTGTAAGCTCTTTTGCAGGGTTTTCAAGGACAGCGTGACACAATATGGACTACCTACAATGAAGACATATGAACTCTGGAGCATACCAAACAAATTCCTTGCATACTTGTTTTTCAGCACAGCATCAATCACCACAGGGGTGGGAGAGTGTCCAAAACAGCAGGAAAAAATGCTACAGCTTGCAGTTCTCGGATTGTAATTCATTTAAAGCCAGGCATATTAGCTGCACCCATCTAACATCAGATACAAATCTCTTTTCTCCTTTTGCCCATTTACTATCTCAAAAGCATCAAGATTCAATATTTAAAGTTGTCCAGTGTAGATCTTCAGCTGGTGTAAAGCAGCATAACTGTGCTCAACAGCTGTTCCTGGTCTTTGAAAGCAATGGAACGATGCTGATTTACATCTGCTGAGGTATGATCTATCACTGTATTTCCTTGGATTTTCCTTCAGTGGTTTGTTTTTCTTTTCCTTTTGCTTGACAAAATAAATGGTGTAATTCCTAGCTCTTATACAGTGTCTTTCATCATTACATCTCAAAGTGCTGCACAGATAAGGGCTAGCAGAACTAAACCCAGATGAATTTTATAGGAGAAATATCTCAGACTCACAAAGTGACTTGACCAACACATGGGACTGGCAAGCACCAGAGTTTCAAATATCCTCAGCCAGGGTACCTGCTACCAAGGTCCCCCCTTTCAGCCACTATCAAAGGGATGTACAGGCTCTTCACCACAGGTTTGCCTACTTGCACACCAAAACCCCACACCTCCAGGTCACTAGTGGCCAAACACAAATTTCAGGTACTAGTGTTTACCCAGAGGGTTAGAGCCTGATTTCTACTTCCTGCCCTTCCTTTCAAAACCACTTCTGTCCTGGAGCTATCTCAGCACAGCCACAGACTAACTTGAACGAGGAGACAAGCTCTACTTGCAGGCCACCAGGAGTTATGGTTCAAACCTCCACATGCCTTCATGTCTAGGGCAAAACTTGGGGTGAGTCTGACTGAGGGAAAACAAATAATGTTGGTTTTAATGCTACCCACTGAGATTCATGCCAGACAGAGAGCAATCCAGCAATGATGGCATCTACCTCAGCTTAAAATCCACACCTTCACTTTGGCTGTTCTCTGAGAAGCAAGGTCAGACCTTTACTGTTGAAATTGGGGATAAATACTAGAAACTGGATGGAAATTAGACTGAAACCAAATAGGCCCAGACTCTCCCACTCCTACCAAGCTATAGGAAGAGGGAATTAACTACCACTTAGTAGCAATGAAATCCTTGGCAGCCCATGTTGTTTTCCTTGTGATGGGAAGGTACTGAGGGTAGGGGACTACATAGGACATGGATGGTCATCATCATCAGAGGATTGATCTGGGTCTTTGTGTACAGCCTTTCACTGTCACAGGCTATCATCAATTCTCATTATCTTTCTTAACCAGAATCTCTTATACAGATGTCAAGCACCGGGCTCAGAACTATGTGGTGTCCATAGCCTAACAAAAGGTTATCATGGACACCCCTCTTCAGAAAACTTTCCCCAAAAAGCCCAACCTATGTTTGTTCATAGCCAGCACTGCCCTTAAGCAAACTCTCCTCCCTCCTTGTCTCACCAGATGTAGCTGGGGTATCAGCCATCATCCCTCATCAAAGGATATCTTCTCAGATAACTGCACACAGTTGTTTCAGATAAAATCCTGCCTTCCTGGACTATACCACTGGCTTTCCTCCCTGGGCCACTTCCAGTCTGGATCCACCTTTTCTGAGCATTGGCTCTTTGAAGAATATGTCAAATAAGGTGCCTTAAGTTCAGCACCTATAAACTCACCTATTTCTACTGAAAGTCTCCACTAAGGAATCTCTAAGAGTCATAACCTGTCTTTCCCTGGTGCTATGACAGGAGGTCTTTATCCTGAACTCCCCCTCTTAAAATATGCTTGAAATGTTTTCATACCTTGGAGGTCAGACTAAAAAGCCTGTAGGTGCTGTGACCAGTTTCTTCATTCCCTGAACTGTTGGTATGTTCACTATTTGCCAGTGCTATATTAATGCATCTTATCTTGCTATTGCTGTGGGCAGGGAGAACTGCACATGTTTCGTTATCACAGGTCAGATGATGAGTGGGAACTCATTAAACCACAGTAATTAATTGCTGGCAACCATCTGGCCACCCCTGAGCAGTAGTGAACAACGTAAGCAGCAGAACTAATGGTGCCTCTTTGCCAGTATTTCTCTCTCCCAGGTGGATCCCCTGATAGCTAATAAAAGCTGAGACTTTATCTTAAAGCAGACACAAAAACAGTCTCCCTCTCTCCCCCTCTCCTCTATCTGAGCACCTGCTTTCATGTAATCTTCAGAAGCTGGGTATCTTTGACACCACTAGCATTCCATCAAACATTGATGGAATTGGTTAATGTTTTACAAGTTATGAGGAAGCAACAGATATAAAATGCTATGATGGCATCACCTTCATTTCCTCATTCTGTTAGACAGGAAAAAAAAATCAGGTCTTCTCAGTCTATCCAGTAACCTTTGTTTGGAAGTAGATGGCAGTTTTGTTATGTTGACAGCTGCTTTAAAACTTGGGACTGGGAAAAGTTGCCTTAAGGTTTTACCATATAGAGGCTTCCAGCTCTGCACCATTTTAACGTGCTAAGTAAAAGAAAGTTGTGTCTAACTCAAAGTTATTAAATGTAATTGAAATCACATTGGGACAAAATGCTATTTCCCTAAATGCCCATGTTGCAAAAGTTATTAATCTTATTTGCCTGCAAGATTGATGCTGGCTCTGCTGAAACAGGGTAGATGCTACAATTAGATATATTTAATTCCTCCTCAGCAGTGCTCTGTAATATAATTTCATCTCCTTCCCCTTCTTCTTTTCTTCCTATTCCAGTTATAATGGGCTGTGGTGTCTGCCCAGCTCCAAGCACAGCATGGGAACTCACACTCAATTTGAAGCACTCGGTGCCTCAGGAAGCATTAACACTATACAACCTGGGGAATAGAAAGCTGAGGAGCAAGGGCTTCTTTGCACCATAAGCATTACAGACCATTTCTTAACCATGGGAGGAAAAGAAAAGGATAGATTTCAGGGATTTCTGGAAACCAGATGGGAGCTTTGAGAAAAGGGTGCTACTGCAAGTCACTTACCTTTTCTTCTGGGATCGGTGGGGTGCAGAGGCTAATAACGACAATGACAATCGCAGTGAGGACACAGAGGATGAGGGCAAAGTAGAGGTAGTGCAAGTCCTTTAGCACAGCTGGTCTTCTGTCCTCCTCACCACAAGATGGTGTGCTATAAATAAACTCGATGATCATCCGAACAAGACCAACAGCCAGCCCAACCATGAGGCCCCAGAAAGCACCCTGAGAAAAGGCAAGAATAAAGAAAAGGTCAATGTATGTTACCTTTGGTTGAAATGCCCCTTTCCCTTCCTTTCCCTTTCCTAAGACATTTTATGCCTGATGGAAACTCACACTGGCATGTGACAAAGGAGGATGTTTTCAGTTAAATATCCTCTTTTTCTGCCCAAGAACATGGAACAGAGAGCACAGACAATGCAAGAGTATCCTCCTAACAGCGTGTCCCCAACTAGACCTTAGCACATCATCCCTAAATTGCAGAACAACTTTGCCTTTCATGCTTTCAAATATGACTGCCATGAAGTACCACTTGCAGTGGTTTCTTGGAAGCAAACACACATACACTAGAGACTGGGCTAAGATCCACTAATGCATGCCAGGAAAAGGCTGTGTAATTGTCACACTTGAGCTGGACTGGCTTTGAGTTTAAAGGCTCTCAAAGGCTAGGTACAGAGGGGAGACATATATTTATTTTATCCAATTAAATATGTATCTCAATTGGTTGTTGACACTACACTTACAGGCTCATTAATCCTCTTGCAGAAGATTGCCAAGATGAAGAGAGCTGTGATTGGTGGGGCTAGGTAGCTAGTTATGGACTGAATGTAGTCAAAGAGCTTTCCGCTGTTGGCTGATTGAATGATGGGGATCCAGAGAATACTGATGACTACAAGGATGAGGATAAAGACTCTGGAAGATGAGGATAAAATTGTATTAGATCTGCATGTGATAGGGTCCACACGAAAATGAAGTTTTGCAGCAAAACAAACTTCCAATTTCTCTCAGAACTTCCTAAGAAAAAAATCCACCAATCACTCTCAAGAAGAACCTTTCCCTGTACATACACGAAAAAAGAAAAGTGTTCTCTTCTAGAACATCAAATCAATTAATTCCCAAAGCTAACTCCACAGATTTCAGAGTAAGCTGAGCTAGAACTTGCCAGTAAACATTCATGAGAGATCCCCAAGGACATGGTGGCTCCCACTGTGACCTGGATCAGTGCAAGCACTTCAGCATGGTGTGTCCTAGACAGTGACACATTCTCCAAAGGACTAGTTCTTGAACGTGACAGAGAGAGAGAGCTGGAAGCAATCTTTCTTCTTTCCTTTTGCAGGTAACATGCTCAGTGTAGTGTCTTCCCAAACTCTAGCTCATTTGCTGCTTATTAAAATTGCTTTTGGGATCTCAGGTGCATACCATAACCCTCCATCTTGGCACTGTATGCTATAGAGGTTACTCCATATTGCTGACAAGAGATACTTTCCCTTTCACTACCCTACAGTGGTAAAGTGTGAGATTGCCAGCAGTTTTCAACCACCCCACAGCAAAGTTTAGAACTTACTGCTCATGTCTGGAGAGGAAAAACACTACAAACATGCAGAATACAGCTTAAATTCCACTATCAGGAGAACTTCATATGCCCATGATATAATTCAGTACCAAAGCTTACTCCTAAAGGACACTATAACTCACCCCAGCTCCCTGAACTCTTCCATTGAAAAAGGAGTAATTGCAATGAATCTCTCCTGTTTGATGCAAAAATTACACATTCTTAAAGACCTCTGGTGATAGTGACTTCTTTGGCTTTTATTCTAAAAGTTACACTTAAGGCAGTATTTATAGTTTAGAGAAAAGAGGGACAATGATCTAACTAGCTCACTGGTACACTCAGTGTTTCTCTTTGACCAGGTCCACCCAAGATGAAGTTGGAAAATGTCATGTTTTTATTTCAGGCAGTTGTTCTGCTCTACATTTTAGGCACTGGATTTTACCCAGGGAGTCCAGACTGAGGAATGCAAATGCTGCACTCAAAACAGATTATGAGAGCAGCAAGACAAAGAAACGTAAGGACCTGCCCACAATCATCAGCTCCTGCTCTGAAGCCTTTTTGCGGATCCTCTGCCAGATGTCTATAACGAAGAGAGTGCTGCTGCTGTTGAAAATGGAGGTGAGGGAACTCATCAAGGCTGCCATCATCACAGCAATCATCAAACCTCGGAGCCCTGGGAGTTCAAAAAAAGGAAGGAAAATTAGGACTAAACCTTTGGCCTCCCAGCACTATTTTTTTCATGCTGATGTCTGGTAACTGCAGTAAGTTTTCCTTATCCTTAGGGTGGGAAAAGGCAGTCTGATCGCCCAAGCAGGGCATGGCTGAAGCCCACTTCCACAAGTGTAAAGGTTTCTTACCATCAGGCATGAGTTCTATCACGAGTTTGGGATAGGCAATGTTGGAACAACCTACTGCAGCTCCACAGACCCTTTTACAGATGTCTGGGTCCACGCAGCCCACTTCGTCTGCAGAAGACAGGAAAACAACAAGAAGTCAGAGTAAACCCCATTGAGCTATAAGTTAATTCAAGGGAACACATTTGATGCCTTGTGTATGTTTTTTATAAACTCAGAGGTGCAGCTGGAATACAGCTACAATGAGCAGAGCTGAAGAACATTTTACATCATAAAATAAAGGTGAAACTTTGAGATGACATTTTGTAATTCTGTTCAGGGTAGAGATATAACTCTCCTGGATGTTGAATAACTGTAATCCTTGATTTGTAGTTTATGTCAACTGGACTGTTTCCATGAACCTATCAGCTGGGTTACCAAGGATGTTGCAGCCTGACTTACTCCTATTTGAGGAAATCTGGGAGAGAGGCACTTTATTCCAGGAGTGGTCCTCCTAACTGGGGTATTCTATCCAGGAAGTAGCATGCTCTGAAGAAACCAGAGCTCCTGGGGAGACAACAGGAGGGAAATGCTTGCTCTTTCACAAAAGAGGGCTGTTTTGCATAATCCACCAGGAATTGATTGAATCTGTGTTGTAGATGGCTAAAAATCTCACTAAATACCTAATGAAAGTGATCCATAGGACCTGAAGGACAACCTTAGTGATCCACATATTTCATCTCACTGACTTCCTCCAGACAGATAGATGCATGAAATGTCTACAGCTTGAAGCTATATGTCCCCAGTGACAAAATATGTCCCATACAGATGCTCTCAGTGACTTCTGCCACTATGGAAAACTGAAGGTGGAGGAAGGGCATGAAAATACCATTGTACTACAGGAATCTATATGGGTATGCCTGCAGAACAGTAGTTTCTGAAGTGTAAAAGTGCTGGTGGGCCCTGTTGGGGATTAGTGGTCACAGCAGGCATAAAACCGTGCTGCAAGGAACATGGGAAGGCTTACCTGGGTAAAGAGCTCTGCTGATCATTCCTGGCATGACAATGAAAAACATAGGGAAGATTTTCAGGTATCCTCCCAGCACTGATCCACCTTTGGCATGGGAGAGGTTCTTGGCAGAAAGAGACCTCTGGACTATCACCTGCAGTCAGTGCAGAAAGGGAGCAGAGAGTAAAATAGAAGCACTACAGAGAGAGCAAAATCCATCCTCTCTGTCTCTGTTCTCATGGATGACTTTCATACAGCAGGATCCCAGGGTGTTTTGCATGCCAATGGCAACTTTCCCATCTCGGTTGACTGCAGCCTGCTGCCACAGCTCAGAGCTCAGTGCACAGGCTATAGGAGAGGGCAGTGTGGAAATTTCCTTTTCAAGAATTGTTTCGTCCTTGGCTGAAATGAAGCCACCTTGAGGACTGGAGACAGCAGCTGTACAGCAGCAAGAGACAAGGAACAAAGCAGACTGTAGGTGTTTTGGTAAAAGTTGAGTGGTGGCTTTTCATAATTGTCCCATCTTAAAGCACAAAGCCACCATTTCTTGAGAAACAAATACAGTTTTCCTTGTTTCTAGCTTGGGAAGGAATAAGAAAAGTCAGACCTCCAGGAATATGAATATCTTGTCTGAAGTCTACACAAAGTCACTGCAGAGCCAGTTCCAGATGCACATTTTCATACCCTTGTCATGCTAACTTCATGAAGACACCCAGCACTCACCAGCCCACAGTGGGATAAAGACAGAAGAAAACAACCTACTTTCTCTGCACTAAGAAGTGCAGCTTGCTAAGAAGGTGGAAGGAGTGAGATATGTTGGTCTAGACCAGTATAAAGGTAACTCCTGCATAGCAAGACAGTCATGTTTCAGCTCACAGATCCATAGAGGAGTGGAAATAACACTGTGGTTTTCTGCCTAGAGAGGGAAAGAGTTTCTTTACCTGATCAGTGCACCAGCACCAAAGAGCCAGCACAGAGAGGCCAAACACAAGGCCAGGCCAAGGAATGTCTCCTGTGACTGGATCCCTGAATAAATGAAAGGCATCTGCACGTGGGAGGTGACAGGTTGTGTTTGGGACTATGATCTTCGGTATTGCTGTGTTGTATTTCTCCTGAAGCCCTTCATACCAGCCAACTTTTTCGAATCCTGAAAAGAAAATACCCATGATTTAAGGTCTGGTGCTTCCTGTAAAGTTATTTCCTGATCTGAAGCTCATGACTACATTTCTTTTCTCCTATCTTCCTCTCATCTCCTGTCTTTTAATTTTACTCTTGCTTTTGGCAGTCAAGATTTTTACAGGAGTCAGTGGGATTTTGTGCAGACTCCTTGTGGGTTTAACAGTGTATTCTGAAAGAGGATCAGTGCAGAAGAACCTCTATGATCCTAATCTCTACAATGTCCTCAGCATCTCTACAATGTCCTCAGCAACAGTCCTTCCTCATACACCTTCCAGGAGCTGGAACAGGATGGTATGACATGAAACAAGATATATCTATATTTTTGTTTGTCACAAAGGCTTAAAGCAAAGACTAGAGAGGTCAGTTCCTTGTTGCTTTAAAAATTTTTATAATGCTTGGTTACACCCAGAGAAATCCACAGTAACTCCCAAAGTCAACAGGCAAAGTCAGCAGAATTACTCTGGATTTACATGAGCATAACGAGAGTTGAATTTGGCTCTGGGAGTGCAGTGTTGCAAGCTCTTTGGCAGCTCCAGGTAAACCTAAATTGGCAAGGTGAAGTTATTCAGAATCTCACCTCCATACGGTTAGTACAAAGGGTGAAGCAAATCTGATGACTTGGTGAATGAGACTTGTGCTGGCACCACTTCTGTGAGTGGTTAAAACTCATTTCTGCACTATATATGAAAAAGAGAGGTACCCTCTGAGGTCTAATGGCTTTGGGACCATTAAACTACTGTATGATGCCACTGCAGGTCCCCCTTACCTATGAACATGAGGACCAGAGCTCCCAGCACCATGATCAGGGTCTGCAGTGCATCTGTGTATATTACAGCCGTTAAACCACCTGTCAAGAGATCCAGACATAACAGGCAGAGTGTGTCACCATATACAATGGAACAGGTACCTCTCCTGGAAAAGAGGCCCCAGCCCTGGGATTTCAGGACAGGCCCATGGTGAGAACCTGGCACTGAGCTGGCCCCTGGACCCTGTAGCTGTCACAAATCCTTCTATGAGAAATGGCCTAAAGGGCTTTTCCGTGTTCGTGAGAGGACTAGGAGGCAGCTCAGCATCTTTATATTTGAAGATGCTAACGTTGCAAAAAGATAAGAAAAGACCACAAGCAGCTGTAGTTGTCTGCAGGGGGGCACCTGGGAGCCTTCTGTGGTGTTAGAAAATTCTGCAGAAAACAGTGGTATTCACCCCATGCCTGTTTCCCTTGGGCCAGGATGGGAGAGGGGAATAGCCAGAGGCCTGCAACAGCTGGCAGTGACAGGGCATGTTCTACCAGCAGCTGGAGGAATCTATCCCTCAGACCAGGACCTGAAGACAATTTCGCTATGGAGTAAAGGGGAAACTTATTCCTTAGGCTCTAGTTTATAATGTTTCTTTTAAAATCATCTACTTACCAGCTATGGTGTAGACAGCAGTTACTGCTAACAAGACCACAGTGGACAAGTAGAGGTTCCAGCCCAAAGAGATTTGGATGAACAATGCTCCAGAAAAAATGTCTGTCTGGAAGAAATAAAAACTTTTTTTTTTTTTAAAGAAAGACAATCTGGCATTAGTAGTGCTTAGTACAAATGAAATCTAATAAAGCAACCTGCAGCCCTCTGTGCCTGACAGCATTGACTAGGGAGGAGACCATGAAGGTGAAAGCAGAAGAGGAGGAGAGAGCATGGGGCTGTCAGCAGTAAACCTTCTTGTTCTTGGTGTAAAGAAAATCTTTTCTCCAGGTCACTCTCAGCATCTGGGAGCTGGGGCAGCAGGAAGGTAAAAAGTAAGGTTCTATCCCAAGAGACTAAAAAGTCAACCAGATAAAAGCCTATCTCACAGGCAGCCTTCATGGCATGCAATCCACACTGGCACAGAGAGGTATTGGCAGAAATGTCACTCCTTTTGCTGACTGAGAAGGCATCCATGGGGAGCAGGAGTCTGTATCCACAGGCAGACACAGGAGGGAAAGGAGAACAAATAGCAGAGATCAGGTTATTCCCAAAACTACATTTTTGTGGTCTAGTGGACAATGCTTGAAAGTCAACTAAAGAATCACTGATGCCTTGGGCCATGATATATTTATCTGAAAAGGTCAATAGCTTGCTTTTCTATTTGTGCAGTTCAGCATACTAGAATGTCTCCAGAAAAACAGGTTATACCTGCTGAGGACCTCACTAGAAATACAGAAACTCCCATTGGCTTTGCTTTGTTTGCACCTACTGGCAGAGACAAAAAAAAAAAACCAAAAACCAAACAAACCAAAAAAACAAAAACCAGAAATAGGGTGAAAGCTGGAATTCTATAGATAGCATCATTCAAATGCAAGTGGTTATATTGGAGGTGTGTACGTTGGGAAATCAATTTGAAGGGCACTTGCAAATCTGGTATAGGTGAGGTACAAGTAAAGGCAAGATTTCTCTTTTATGTGCCTGAAATAGGTATCTTAAAAGCAAGCACCCAGTGCAACTCCTGATCTTTGCAACCCTGAGACAGGACAAACACTGTCAGTACACCACAGAAACCACTAGGTCTTCTGGTTTTCGATTTCCCAGGAGGAAAAGAAACACCTCTGTAGCCATGCAGGATCAGTCCTTTGACAACACTGTTTACTGAAATCTGTTTTTCTCTGTAAGCAGGGAAGACTTTGCAATGCCCTAGTTGCTAACCTGTGTTTGGGCAAAAAGCACAGGGAGAAAAATTCTTCTTGTAACCAACTGCCTGCTGTCCAGCCAGCCGCTAAATAAGCTCTCAACAAACAATAGCAGCACTTAATAGAAAGCACCTGTCATGCCCATAAACTCCACCAGCCACATCCGTCAGCCACGCCTGAATTAGCCGCACAGAGGAGAAACCACTGAGATGAAACAACAATGACTGAGGCCTGGGTCCTGCTCTGAAAGACATTGGCAAACACTACTCTGATGAAGGTCATCTTGAAAGACTGGTTTGTTTTCACCACATAGATTGACTGTGTAGCTGTGCACGTCGCGGTGCTGTTGCAGGAGAGATCTTCCATTTACCCCTCATGGGCAAAAAGGTTTCAAATGCCTCCTTGCAAGACCACATCCTGGGTAATGCTTCAGTCTCACAGAGCAAAGATCCTGGATGAAGTGGTAACAGCAATAGTGACACAACCAAGAGCTGGCCATTAGAGGAGGAAATCTATACCATACTCCCAGCCTGGAACTCTTCTTAATGCACCTCCTAGCACCTGAGACATAATAAACCTGGGAGAAGAACCCTGAAACCAGCTGTAAAAATCAGATGGGTGCCTCATGTCTGGTCCATGTTTTCCAAGGCAATTTGACATCTAAATACTTCAGTAAGGTCTAGTGCAAACTGACTTGTAATAGCCATGGGACAATCAGCTGGAAACAAAAGATTGAAAATTTCAGTCCCTCTAGTGGGCTGTGAAATGCAGTTCTTTCTGTCTGAATGCACAGGTAGTTCTTAGCATAAGGGAGTAAGCTCTGCCTCTTTATTAATAACATTTAAATTTTGGCTACCAACAAGGTACAATGCTACAAACAATTAAGAGAAGACAGTTTTGTCTTAAGCCAGAGACTACCTTCTTTTCACTATATCCTTTTTATATAACAAAAGCGACAGAAAGAGAGAGGAATAACCATACCCAGTGCTGAAAACTGAGCTACAACAACAGCAGATTTATGATAATTTAAGATAATTTCACATCTACAAGATGCAGCCAGCCAGATCCTCAGATGGAGGAATGCTGCAGTTCCCCTGTCTATATTGCCTAAGGTTTGATCTGATAAAAGTTGAAAAACAGGCAGACAGCTTGTGTACTTATACTCTTTAGTAATTAGCTGCCATATCCCAGTAAAGTTCTCACTGTGCATTGCTGTTTAATGAAAGTTCTCTCTCTCAGGATAGGTCTCCATGATCAATACAGAGGCAGGTGTTTACTTGAGCAAAGCAGCACACTAACACACTGCTAATGTTTCTGGTAGCCGAGCTGGTCCTTTCAAGGACATCCAAGTTATCTCTGAGCAGCCCTGCATTGTAGCAGGATGACCTCCCCCTGCCCTAGACAGAAGAGTTGTGATCAGCTGGATACATACGGATATCTTGGTGAATATATACAGGATGAGGGACAGCACAGACATGTAGATTTGTATCCTCTGCCCTCCAAATCTCTTCTGCAGGTACTCAGGCATGGTGACAACTCCTGCTGCGATGTAAACAGGCACGAAGATCCAACCGAGAGCCAGAAGGGCCCAGGTAGCCTGTTAAGGGACAGAGAAATTAAAGGCACGTGATTCAACAGATGGGAACATCCTTCTCCTCTGTTCTTTCTGTGGAAATCCTAAGAAAGCAAAAAGGTACAGTACCATGCAAGATTTTGGGGAAGCAGTCTGGCTTTTCTCCTTGCTGGAAAGATGAGATAACAAATGGAGGAATTGCTACAATATCATTAGCAGCTTTTGAAGTTGTCCTCCTGAGCCCTGTATCTCTCTGCCATGGGTGACACATCCCATTACATCTCCTGGGTTTGGGGGCAAAATAGTGTATTCTGTTGCTCTGAGTCTCTGAAAGTTGGTGGTGTATTTGGTGGCCTTTGAAACCACTGATGTTGTGGCAGTGAAGAGTTAAGGGAGTCAGAGAAGGATGGGAGCATCTGTTTGTTGCTTGATTAGCAAGTGATGAGACTGAGGCAGCAGACTGTCCCTGTGGAGCACAAAAATAAGCAACAACAGGACTCTGCTGGGATGCCCTCCTTGCAGGCTGATGCAGAGGTGGTTCTGTCACTAGTAGATAAAGGGGCAGTTCAGTTGCTTTGCCACAGGTGAAGGGCCTTTTGGAAGGTGTGAAGACATCTCCCATCAAGTATTTCAAGACCCAGCAAAAACCCAAACAGGAGATCCTGAACATAAAAACCATTGGATTATCAAACCTCACCTCCTGGCTGTCTCAGGTTGTTAGCTTTCATCCATGTACCTTACATTAGTTCAGATTTTACATTGATCAGTTGTTGAAGTCATCAGAAATGAAACTGATTCCTGTGAGTAGAGATTGTGAGTGATGGAGGAGAACAGCCATGGTGAACAGCTCCTGCAGTGGCAGAGACTGGCTCAGGTAAAAGATGCCCATACGACCCGTGCAGCTGAGTGATCTCCCATTACAAAGGGAGAGACTAATGGTATAGCTAAGGTTCTTTATTAATCTGAAAGTAATCCAAGCTCATTAAGTTAGCTCATGTCTTTATGGGCTTCTAAAATGACTCGAATAGGTTTACTTAAAGTATAGCAATATTGCTATGTCCTAAATGCACCAGGCCCAACACATGCTCTGGTTTCTTCACAAAGGGCTTAAAGGTGATCTAAATGGCTCGGAAAAAAAGAACATTACAGTGAATAGATATTCCAGGAAAAAGCTTCTGGTGGGCTCTGCCTGTGCTTTGCAAGTATCTTGCACTATTAGAAGTCTTTACTGACACAGACAAGAGATTTAGAGTTAGGTGAGTGATGTTTATTGAGAGGCTAGCACTAAACTCAGTCCTCATCATTGCAGCTGAGAAATTTCATTAACATCACACATAAAGAGCCTGGTTTTCATGCTCTGTGTGGTGTTAGTGGCAATTTTCCAGGCCACTTCAATATGGCAGAATGAGACCTGCCTTCACACCCAGCTGTTCACCCTAGAGATGTCACATTTTGTCAGCTGACAGGTGAATACAGTGTTGCCAATTCTCATGGCTTTACACTGTATTTAGGAGCACAGTCTGCTTTTTTTTTTTAAAAAAAAAAACTCCCTGTACCCAGAATCTTGTGATTATCCAAGTACTTTTTCAGTATTCAATTACCTTTAATTTTAATCTTCATGAGTGGAGAGTAAAGCTTAAAAATATTTCCATGTACTTTTGGGAAGGTCAAAGAGCTAATAATTTTAGTGGATTACACTTAAAATAAAGATCTGATGTTTTAAAAGCTGTCAGTGTCTGGGGGCTTATCTCCTGAGGCTTGAGAACTTGTGGCTGCCAATACTGCTAACATCCAATTTTGGAGGCAACCCCTCAGTCTCTTTGTATGCAGTGACATCTTAGTTGACAACATAACTGACTCTTACATTCCACTCAAAGCCTCCAACAGCAAGGCCTCCAGCTGCTCCAGTGCCTGCCAGGCCAATGAATAAGCCACTGCCCACGTTGCTCGACATCAGGGATGCTCCGATCTGAAACACAGCACAGGCACAATACCCATTAAGTCACCTTGAGGAATTTCTCTATCAGCGCAAACATTTCCCCCAGGCACTCTCTTTCTCCAGGTCCTCATCTCCTTGTAGGTAGGTAGCTGGGTGCTAATTGAGAGTTTGGTTTTCCTTCTCCTTTTAAAACAAATTATGTTTTCATATCTTAAAGTGCAAATTCCTTCCACCCCTCCTACTCTCAGAATCAGGGTTCACTTTGCCCATGGCTCTCCTGAGATACATGCCTGTTATGGGGAGCACAGATGGGCGAGGGGAGTCTGGTGGCAGCTGCAGATACCATGCTGTCCATGAAATGTGGTAGATTTCTCCATTCCCTTGTTACTCAACCAGCACAGTGCCTTCTCCAACCTCATTGACCCTTACTCTACCTCTCCAAGTCTTGCTGACAGCTTACAATTAAAACTTGCACTGAACATACATATGGTGGTTTTACACAGCCATGGTGTCAGGACTGCCCTCTTGGAGCTCCTCCTGAGCAAGAAGATTCCTGACCCATAGCAGGGACTATGTCAGAAACATGCAGGCCTTTTGTGTTTAATGTCTACACATAGGTTCAAAGACAGCAAGGTCTGCAGTAGGCTGGAAAATGTTAATGTGTCAGTTTAACTTTAACTGCAGGCTGTGGGTGTGCTAGGCTGTCCCTACCATGGCTCATTGACACCTTAATTGGAAAAACACAAGCTCCAAGACACTTGAAAGAGGGCAAAGACTATCTGACTTAAAGACTACTTTTATTTTATGCTGAGCATCACCTCCTTTCTGTATGCCAACATCAAATCTTTCTCAGGGTCAAATGAGAAGTTATACAAAGGACAGGTCTAGCACTTTCACCTCAAGAGAAAGTTTGGTTTTAGCCACGTTGTCTATAAGAAGCTATTGTCTCCTTAGTACTGCTACATGTGAAATAAGGATTAATAAAATTTGATCTGCTTCTTGTCTCTGAGAAAGGTAAAACATTCATGTGGCATCAACATCCACACTGATTCCTGCCAGTTCTGCTTTCTTGTCCAAGAAATGTCTTGATTAGAAAGCTAGCTGCTGCAACATAAATTTGCAACTGAGGTAGGGACCAGCGCTCTCAAGAAATGTAAACAGTTTGTCTGATATATATCTACATAGGACATAGAAATAGAGAAGACACATTGTGCAGGAGCAGCAATGTAATATCAGGGTTTAGCTGAGACTAATACCTAACAGAAATCTGTTACACGCCCAAAAAACCCAAAATAGATGTAAGCCAGTCATGTACTCAAGGTGAAGGCCACAAGGAGCTGAGCCTGCAGAAGAGCTGCAGAGGTGGAATCAGCTCTCTGACAAACAAAACTGAAAAGTGAACTAGAGGTTGCTTTAAATCTAGAATGGTAAATCAGAGAGCTAAGAGCCAGCTTGCATTTAGCAAATTCTGTGGCCACCTATGGTTGGAGCCAAAAGTAGTAAGAATGTTTCTGGAATGTTGGTTGTTTTCTTTTAAGAAAAAAAAAAGAAAGATGTTAGGGGAAAAGTGTTCCTATTCAGTATCTTTTAATTTTACCCCTCCTAATTAAAGAAAACCATCAAGCTAAGCTTTTCCATTAAATATCACTTGGCCAAGACAGAAGTAGAAAGAACACTTAAGACATAACAGATTTTAGAGTGGTGTATGTGTCTCTGATGGAAAAGGTTTGAAAATCTAGCCCAGTGAATTTATGGGTGATGTACATTCAAAGGAAAAAGAGAAAAAAATACTGTGTTTTGGTTGAGAAGTGCATTCCGTTACCCAGGACTCTCTGGAGAGATATATGGTGCTAGAGTCTGGCATTGGCTGAGAAGAATCTTTATTCCTGTGGCATTTTTATTCCTTTCAAACTTTAAATTATCTTTATGTGTACCTTTCACTCCCAAGAAAAGGTACCTTCAATAGATTTTTTTTTCTCTGTTGTGAAGATTTATACATCAGTGGTTTGAACTGTATATCCTTTACATCGTTAGTCAATAATCTCAACTTAAAATAGCAAGGGCTTAGAAAGTCCTGGGCTTTGGGATTATTTTTTCTTGAGTCTCTAAATGCTTTTTTACTGGATAGCACATTCCTAAATTACCTAATGCTCTCTTGGCTTGGGGACAATGCTATCTTTGGTGAGCTAGGGCCATAAGTTTCAAACCCAGCTGGGCAGTCAGAGCTCCCTCAGTTCCATCAGCGTGAAAATTTTCCTACTGACTTTAACAGAGAATTTGAGAGTTGAAAAAACCTGAAGATGCTAAACTATCCTTTTGGCCCAGCTGCTCCATACTGTAGCCCATTAGCAAAGCTGCATAAGATGATTTCTGGTGGGTCCTTTTCATCTCAAGACTATAGTCAAAACATGTATGGACTGTGTTGTCTCCCTGGACCTGCCCCCCTTCTATCTGGAATTGCTTTCAAACCATGAGAAACAGGGATGCATTTTACTCACAGGCCACCAAGACATGGATCGTCCTGCTAGGAAATAGCCTCCAATGGTACCCCGGCTCGCTCGTATCGATGACTAGAAGCACAGGAAAAGAAAAAGGTTTTCCTCCATTCACCCACCCTCAAGTCCAACCCAATACCCACCCCAGTAGCCTTGAAACATCATGCCAGCTAACTCTTGCACCACCCAGGTTCTACCCCCTTAGGTGTCACTGAAATCAACAGGTTCGCCCTACTCAGAGCGGCATACACAGGTAGTGCATGGCTCTGACATAGGCTGGAGCAGGGACCCTGTGAAAGGCATCTGATTTTGAGAAATCTAGGGGGTTATCTGCTACCAAGCTAGGAGAAACCTGAATACCTGGTCTCAGCATCAGCTTAAATATTATTTTCTGTATCTGTTAAGCATTCCAGGATTCACCCATTGCTTCTGCCTCTCTTTGTGCAGGTTTCTGATAGTCCAGCTTTAGAAGGAAGCTGCTTGTACCTATTTAATGACTTCTTGAATGTACAAATTAGCAAAGAAAAAACACTTCAACCAGAACACTATAGGTCTCTTTGAAAGAGCCTTTGCAAAGCAGCACGAACTAATAATTAATAACAACCTTTCCAAAGCTTTTACAAGTCCTATTATCAGTTTTCATCCCAGCTCTAGCTTTTCTTTTGCCCCTTGCATGACAATACTCTGGTGTGAAACTATATTGCAGCATGGGAGGTAGACATCACCCCCAGAACAACCTCCAGGGAATGACCCCTTGGTTGTCCCCATGGGAGAGTAGGGGGGAGGGTTCTCAGGAAGATCACTGTCACCCCCTAAGTTGCTCAACAGGGCCTGGGATAACAGTGTGTGCAGAGGATGCCCTTTGCAGGCAAACATCTTTGTACCCAGGAGGGGTCCAGGGAGGATCAAAGGCCTCAGGCAGATCCAAACCCTATCATCTCAGATACTCACCCATATCCCGACAGTGAGGACAAAGGCAAAGTATAAAACCACCACAATGATGTCTGCCACCCCAAAGGCCACTGTCGTCTCTCCTGGTAGCGTGGGCAGCTCTGTGGCAGCTGGAGTTGGCTGGCTCATGGCTGCAAGCAAGCTGATTTTCTCTCTCACGATGGACTTTGGTGCACATTGGCCTTCATCGCTTTCCTTGTAATAATTAACAGGGTGGAGAAGGTGTGAGTGAGGAGCAGGAGCCAGGCAGGAGAGTGGATAACATTTTCTGAGCAGTCCCCAGCAGGAGCCTTAGCTCCAACGTTCGTAAATGAGGACCTCCAAATAACTTTGTGGTGTGAGCATCCCTCTCAGATGCTCCTTCATCCTTTTACTAGCAGTCCCCTCTCCTGTCCATTTAGCCATTGGTGGCAGACACTGGAATAGCAAATGGGCAATTGTCACACTGTCTTGTTCCTCACCCCTCCTTCACATCACTTTCTCTGCAGCACCCTAGAGAGGAAAGCTCCTCCTAAGACAAGCTTCCACAGGAAGGTGTTGGTCTTCCTGGTGTGTGTGGTAAGGATACTAATCTGTATAGGATGGGTGCAGCACCTGCACCCACTCCTCAGGGGCAGGAGCAGCCCCAAGCAAGGGCAGCGTTGCCCCTTTCTTCACTTAGTCCAGACATGTGCTGCCTCCTTCCCCATCCTGTGCTGCGGCTCAGGGATGTTCCCTGCTGCAGAGAGACGCACAGCGCCGGGGGACGGTCAGCAGACAGGGAGCATGTCTTACACTGTACACTCACTTTGCAGAGGCCAGCAGGGGGAAGTGCAGGGAGGAGACAGCCGAGTTTTCTTGGCAGGCACTCCAGCTTACATGTGGCCGGCAACAAAGGAGTTAAGATCCTTGAATGCATATAGGACAGGGCTGTCCCCTACCACAGCAGCACACTGCAAACCGCAGATCTCACAATCCTGCCAGCTGCTTGGTGCAGCAGAGTCATTTTTCAGATGCATAGTATGTCTCGCCCTTCTCCACCTTATAATGATGGAGCCAGGCAGGAGCAGTGCCTTCACCTTTCTCTGCACCAGGGCCCTGCTTAGAGGTGCCAGAAGAAGTCCAGGTCAGTCCCTCTGGGTGCTCCAGTTGATGGTCATAACCCAGGAGCCTGAGACAGACAGATAGGCACAGAACTGGCATCTCAGTGTGCTTCCTAATAATGTTAAAAGACATTCACCTCCCACAGATTTTGGCTCCTGACAGCACCCTCAAAGCCATGGGGGCTTCTGACATCCACTTCCTCCTTAGCTTACAAGTACAAACATCTCCAGACCATGGCTGGCTGGCCCAGATCACCCTCTGGAGATGTCTTTCTTCTCCCTCCACTGGCTGAGGAAACGCTACTTTCCTCCTTTCTGCTAAGTGTCCACAGTGCTGTAAACACTAGCCTCCCAGGCTGTGTCAGTTCCCTGACTCACATTCCCCACCCACAGCAGTACCAAGGAATGGAGGGGATGTTGCTGCAGGAGAAGACAGTGCAGTGGGCTGGGCTATCAGATAAAAGCAGGGGCTACCAGTGATGTCCTTGGAAGAGTTTTGGTTTAGGGCTGCCATCCTCAACAAGGCTTACATCGAGGCCTGTCAGAAAAGAAATCTTGAAGGGCTCTAGCTGAAGAAAGAAATAGGACACCACTTTGAACACACATAAAGCAGTCCTGACTGTGGTACCGGCCCCCAAGACTCAAGCTCTGACACAGCTGCAAAGGTCCCCCCATCACCTCTGCAGCTATTTCATAACTGCCAACTAGGGACAAGATAATCTTCCTGAGGGCACCAGCCTGATCTGGAGACACAGTGGAGACCCTCCAGCATCAGCCCAGGTCTCCTTGACACCTCCAGCCCTCCGAATGAGGGCACAGGTTGTAGGTCACACTATTCCTCTGCTCCTTTGCTGTGACAGCTTTGAGAGAGTCACCCAAGGCTGCTACTGGGTTTACAGAGCCATTACAGATCTGGTTGTGGGGCACAAGCTTTCTCCAGGCAGTCCCCTGGTCCTCAAAGAACTACCTCCTACCTCCCCCACCTTCTGCCACCCATAGTCCCTTATCCCATGACACATCAGGCAAGGACATTTAAAACTTAGGTGAACTTTTCTTGTTCTTGGTTTCAAGGGAAAAAAAACCCTCCTTCTCATTTTATTTTATTCCCTCTCTCCCAGCATTTCTTGCAAATGCTGGCTACCTACGTGCTCATTAACTGCACTGCTAAAACAAGGCCCCCATCCATCCCTGCTCCTCAGGCTGAGGCTCTCTGGGAGAGGCACCTACCCATAGTCTCATTATCCACAAGAGGCTTTTCAAGACTGAAATGTTTCAACAAGCTGAAGTACAGTTACCAGAAATTAAATATCTGGAAGCCTAAATCCCCTGGTGTGAACAAGCAGCTCTCCCTGCACAGACCTAATTTACACTCACCCACACACTTTTCCCTCCTAATGTTGCAGCACCCAAAAGCAAAAAGACAGTCACCTAATCTCAAAATGTATCAAATTCCTGCCCAAGAGTAAAACGGAGCCAGTATCTCCAGTCCTCCCAAACCAGGAATCCTGCTCCCCAGGCTTAACCAAAAGTACTTGCCCAATCTAGTCCTTCATGTCTCGTTCCCAAGGTGCTGTACCAGCAGCAATTAACACTTGTGAACACCTGAAAGCTTGTATCCCCCAAAAATAAACACATCTAATAAGCCATTCCTAGTAGCTATGAGCTACCACAAGACTGCTGGATCCACTAGAGTGACCTTGGCCTATGATGGCAGGACACTGTTGAGTATTATTCCACCAAATCATAATGGCCAACCCCATTGCTAATGCAATTGGATAGGACAGCAGCAGCTGCACCTCGAAAGTCGATGATACCTCAAGTGCGTCTGCAGCAGTCCCTTCTCCACTGTCCAGTGCTCTCGTGGTCCTCTTGCCCTTGATCCTCTTCAGACAGGAGCTGTTCTGCCCACCACTCCTCGGGGCTGGCCGTGGAGGTGTGCTCCTCCTGTGCTCTCCCCAGGACGTGGCCGCTGTCCCTGCCCACAGCTGAGGGGATGATGCAAGCCACGGTTGCGTGACACCTGCCTTGTCTCCTGGCCCCAAGGCAGGAGCCCTGGGTGAGGAACGTGGTGCACAGAGTGAGGTGCACAGCTCTGCCAGGCCCCGGCAACAGGGAAGCGCTTATCTCCTGCTAGATGCTGTTGTCTTAAGTCAACAGAGTCTGAATCCACCCCCAGGAGACGTGGCACTCCTTGACTTGGGAACAGATCCGGGAATTCACCTGCCCAAGGAACAATAGGAATTCAATACAGCTAACAAACAAACAAGCTGCCATTGAAGTGAAAGATATTACAGCAGCATAAGCCCAGCAGATGTAAGTGGGCAGATCTCTATTGATTCTGGTGAAGACACACTCCTTTGCTCCTGCTTACCTCCAGGGTCTGGGCAAGACATCTTAGATACTCTTGTTAAGTGCAGGGGCAAATCCATCTTCCTCAGCAGGCAGATCACCTCAATGCTTCTGTCACAGAGGCAGAGCTGAATTTTTCTTACCCAAGGCTAAGGGACAGGTTGGCTTACATTGCCCATGTTGGCAGGAGCAGTGGTGGTGGCAGAGGAAGTGCTGGGTGTGGTAGTGAGGGGTGAACTAGTGAGCACAGGGGACAAAGCTGTTATGGTGTTGTCACATTAACAGGTGAGACTCCTCATGTCACTCATGGCATAAACAGGTGCTGGTGGAGGTGTTGGCTGTTACCATGGGGATAATGGCACAAAGTACTGAGTTGAGGAATACATACCTCCATCCTCTACTCAGTCACCTCTCAAGACATCACTCCTATACCTCCCAAATAACCGTTCCTTCACCCTCCAGGACTCATTCCCTGCTGGATACATGGCTTCATGCAGCCTTTCTTTTGGTCTTTGTGAAGGCTGAGAACAGGGCCAGCAAATAGGGGGTAGACAGCCTCTGGAGCTCAGATCATGTGTCTGGGACTACCTCATGTGTCTCACCTCCTCGGCCAGAGAGGGGCTCAATGGCACTGAGCCCTGCAGCCACAGCCTCTCTGAGCACCACCATGATGCCCAGCAGAGGCATGGGGTAGGCTGTAGCAGGGCCCTGTAAAACTGCACAGTTTAAGCTGTACCTCAGAGCTACAACCTGCCTGCCAGAGGCTTCCTGCAGCACAGTTAATACACTCTCCTCTCCTTGCAGCAAAAGCGACAGGACTTTTAATGTCCTCTTGTAGAGTGTGCTCCCTCACTCATGTCACAGCAGCTGAGAATGAGCCCTTCAGGGGCTGGAAATTATAAGTGGCGTTTCAAAGTGTGCAGCTCAGAAAAAAAAAATCACTGTGCTGAAGAGCAAGAGTTTCTGGGGCAAAGGATGCTCAGTTAAGTGACAGGCAATTATTTTCGTAAATGTTAACGAATAAATGGACTTCCTCTTCATTACAAAGCTACTTCACAGTCATCTGCAAATAGCTCCAGTGACAATTAGTGAATTTCTAAATGGATTGAGAAATTGGCTTATACACAGATAACAATGCAATGAGGCAAGGTGATAGCCAAGGCTCACTTCTCACCTTACCTCCTGGGGGGATTTTTTTCCTGCATGCTGGATGGGTGAGGCATTCAGCTACCCATTATTTTCTTCTCAGCCCTTTCTCGGGGGGAATGATTCTTGAATAAAATCCAGCAGTTTAATTTTCTTTTGATATGAATGGGCTTTAAATGTATTTAATGTTTAAAGGCAAGCTATTCAGCTCAGAGGCTGCTCCGGAGGAACAGCACGGTGGGGAACAGGAATAAGCAATAGGAAGAAGAGCAGACCCCCGGGAAGCTGCAACAGTGCTACCACAGCTCTTTTCTTCCCTCTGCAGGCCACACTCTGCTTTTCACTCCTGGATTGTCCCACAAACCTGGAGCAAGTCTATCACACTTCAAGTCTCTTTGTGTTATTTTTTTGTTTGTTTAACCCTGGGACAAAGTCAGGGATACTTGTGCAGAAGGCAGTGGTAAAAATGTCATGCAGAAGAACCAAGGAAAGTGCTGGTTTAGGTGGGAACCACAGGACCTTGGCAGGCTCCTTTGAGCACCTGTCACACCAGGGGGAAAGCTAACAGCTCCATGCACTGGAAACTACTCCTGTCTGCTCCTGGGTTAGGGGAGAGCCCTATTGAGGATGTGTTTGCTCAATTTCAGCCATGCATTGCTGGTGCAGAGACAGGTGGACTCACATGGAATATGTTTTCTCCTGAGCATGGACCTCTCCCAGGAAGTTACACCAACCAATGCTTACCCCTTCCTCACTCTATCCTGAAGATCACCTGTATTTCCTGCCTGAGAGCTGTGGACTCATGACCCTGTCATGTGTGTAGAGTAAGGATAGCCTCGACAAACAGCACAGATTCAAGTTAACATTTAGGTTTTGCTGGACTTAATTGGGACAATAAGTTAAGTGAGAGGGAGATGCCTTGGGCTAAGCATGGTGTTACCAACCAGTAAATCTAGGCTGAAGAGAACATCACTGAGAGTGGAATCTCATCCCATCTACCTTTATCAACTCATCTGCCACCCTGAACAGCAAGGTTTGAGCCTCCCTGTTTAGCTGAGCTGCCACAACTCCTCTGGTCGCTCCTTCCGTCCTCATGTATCTCATTGGAAAAATTCTATGACTGCTGGGAAACTAAAGTGAGAAGCCACAGCAGGAATTTCAAGCTGCACTTCTAGTCATGGATGTCTACCAAAATCATTCTAGAACTGAGTAGACTTCTGCTGGATAAAATAAGTCACATTTACTGAGTGACTCTTCTGACTAACAGCCAGACTTTGAAAGATATTAGCAAGGGTAAAACATTAAGTGACAGAACAAGGACACTTGAGATGAAGGATGTTGTTCTCTCTTTAATTTACTCCCCTGTACAGCCTTGCAAAGATCTCAGCAGAGCAAGTGTCCTTATTGATGGATATGCTATCCTTGTTAAGATGGGACAATATACTTATTTACAGCTTTCATCACTGTCACGAAGGCACAAAGCAAACAGAGAGAACTAATGAAGATTTAGCTATTACATAATGCCTTTGCCAACTACATGCAGAAGTCTGGGTAAAAGCCCTGGGAATAAATCTTTTTATAAGAGCACTTTTAATGAATTTGAGACATAAAGAGATCTACTTGTACTTTGTATTAGGAGTCCAGGTATTGTTTTTCTAGGAAGATGGCTTAGGTTTGGAGTACAAATGAAATGATGGTCTGAGAAACACCCAGGAAGTGAAAGCTACACAAGCCCTACAATCTGAGCTGTGAATTAGTGTGTTCATGGTGATGCTCCCCAACGAGGCTGTCATGAGTTGTGACCATTACCTGCTACCAGCAAGATGAAGACTCAGTTATAATGAATAAACAAGCAAATGAGATAGAGGAGTTGCAGCAAGACCATGTGCACCTCATTTTATCCTCTCCAAGTGCCTCTGAAGATGACAGCTAGCCAAGGGGAAAGGCATGAGGAGGCAAGTCATGCTGGCTGGGACAGTAGTGCTCCACAGCAAAGCAGGTAAGGTGATGATCACACAGTGGGAAAGAAAACAGTCTTTGCTGAATGGATATGGTGTGTGCTCTGCAAAAAATCCCCACTTCCCCGCATACAACTGAAAACCGATTGTTTGTGTTTAAATTTTGCAGCATGGCTCATTTCAAGATAAAATGCCCCATGACAAAACCACTGGCATCAACAGCCTGAATGTTTTGGAACCACAGGTGCAGACAGGTATTGGCAGCTTGGTTCATCTCCACCTGGTGATTGTTTAGAAAATCCTTCTTCATGTCAGAGATAAAAATGGCAAGGCAGAGTTAGATCCTTCATTTTAGAGTCAGGAGGCAGGATAAGGACATTCTCCTTTGTGACAGACTGGTCAATGTTTGGTGGTTTGGCAGTTGTTCTCACCAGGAGGTGAAGTCTGCTTGTTGAGAAATATTGAAGTCCTACAGAAGAAACCAAGGAAAGGTTTCTTCCCAAACGGCACTTTGTCTCAGAACGCTGCAGGGGCTTTGATTAAACATACAAGGTCTCTTGCCCATGATTTTCTGTGCTCATTCTTTCCCTCCTTCATATGCAGTTCCCTCACTTAGTTTCTCCTCCCCACATCTGAATCAGGGCCCCATGAAAAATGTCTCTGCAAGTATGATTAGGCTGCTGACCCTCCTTTGAATGCAGTCCTGAGAGTCTGAAGCAGCAGCTCCTCTTGCTCCAGTGAATGGTCTATGAGCACTCAGAATTACCTTCTACATCCAGGCCCAATGAAAGACAATTCTATTTCATTGTCACTTCCCTGTAGTCACTGTGTTACAGACTCATAGAACTAGAAATGAAATCCATGTCTTTTGAGTCAAACCCTATAGCCCCAAGACCCTCTTTTTAGCTTCAGCAAGAGAACTCTACAAAGCTTGTTGATCCATTTCTAGTTGGAAAACTTTTCAAAGCAAACTGGACAGATAAGAAACAACATTTTTTTTTTTTGTAGAAGGAAGAATTTTTGAAGGATGCTGCATTTCCTTTGACTAGTCAGTAAAATAGATGTTGAAAAGCTCTAAGGATGAAGGATATGTATGAAGTAAGTACAGTCTTCAGAGTTACTATCCCTAAGGAAAAGGACTAGAAAAGAAGGCTGAGCCAAAATGGTTGCTGAAAGAATGATATAAGGGGGGAAAAAGGAATAAAAATAATGAAGTCAAACTTAATGGTTTGTTACTGTTTGTGAGGACTGAGGAAACAAAGTCTGGAACTGAAAGAATTGTCAAGCAGTGAGATAGGGTTACACTTCCTCTACACAGAGTCTGCAGTGTTGGCTTGATTAGACAAAAGAACTTGGGATCACTACAGAAAAAGCTGCCTTGCTCCCTGTCAACTTGCAACAGCTAATCAGCATCCCAAAATGACAGCTCCCTCCGGGGCTGAGATTTCTCATAACAAAACTAAAATAAAAAATCTCTTTGGTCCAGTTTCAAACCTAGCTGCACTACAAAAAAATATGAGAGTGAGATAGAAAGACTATGACATTTCTCCAGCAACACCCCCAATGCTAATCTTCACTGTGATAATAATAATGATAACTTCTATGACTCCCATACCTTAGTCAAGCAGCTTTTATCCTGAGGAATACACCAGACTTGATAAACTACTGCCATCAACTTGCACAGTGTGATGAGACCCAGTGTGGGAGGATGCTGCTGTTTCATGATGCCCTAGAGAAGCTGAGGACAAAACGTGATAAAAAGCCTCATGCAGAGCTGGATTTCTAGGGGAGGGGTTGGAGTACATGGAAAGAGATTCATCCGGTTTGGGACACTGGCCAGGACACAAGAAGCAATGCCCTTATTCTTGGCCAGTGCATCAGTGGAGTTTTGTTACTGCCAACTCTAAGCCTTAACAATTCTTGAGTTTGGGGCCAAAATTGAATGATTTTTTTTTTTTTTTTAGCAATGACTTTTTTTGTTCCTTCTGGTTTCTGTTCCCAGATGGTGCATTTGTATACTTTCCTCCAGCAAAAGGTGTTCTAGAATTTTAGTCTCATAATTGTATGAAATTTGGGATGCCTACTGCAGTCCCATGGCTCCAGAAACTGGTACTTTAAGGAAAAAAAAATAAACCTCACCAGTTCTGCAGGAAAATTGTCAATGCTTGGTGCTCAGCTGGGGCTCCCCTGCTCTCCCAGCACAGTCTCTGTTCCTCAGTGTGTAGACTTCCAAGATGCAGCTCCAAGAGCAGGTCTCCAAGAGACAAGAAACAAACTCTCCTGTGAGCAATTAAACTTGTTTTCCTTTGGGTGCACATCCTAAGATAGGAGACTAGCTTCAAAAGGAGGAGTGAGGCCTCTTGTATCCGTTCTAGTGGTCAGAGTACACTGCTGCTATAGATTCTCTCCTGGCTAATGAGGGTTAAAGCTCACGCTTCAATTTTTCCCTTTACTGATGGGACTGATAAGGTCTTTCTCCCTTGCTCCATCATTTATTTTCATGAACCTTGTAAGGACTTTGCATATTCAAAACTATGAATACGTATATTGAAATATACCTCTACCATGTTTAGCTGATGTTAACAAGTGCATCCACTAGGTTGTGATGCTCACAAGGGACAATGGACCCTTGCCACTTCCTCCCTGTGATCACCCCAGGAAACACTCCTTCCAACCGCGGGGAAATAAATTCCTCAGATCATTCTGGCAGTATCTGTGACTTTTCGCCTCCCACCTACAAGAGTCCTGCAGGGAAGGAAGGAATGGCGTCACAGGGCCTGGCGCTGTCTGGGACATCTGCACACCTATTAGCTTTATGCTATAACCCAAAGCAGAAAGGGTGATGTGTGGGGCTGCATGCAGAGGGGATGGATGCCTGCTGGCAGGTCACACAACAAGCCATGCTGGGCCACTGTGTTACATGACAGACCTGACAAGGTCCGAGATAAGAGAGGCAGCTGCAGGGCAGGGCTGTGGGCAGGGAAAGGATGTTTCCAGAGTAGCTGGAGGGGTAAATCTCACCATGAGCCTACTGGTCATGCTGCAAGGGTCAGTTCGTCTTCATGCAATAGACCTGGGACTCCTCTGACTCTGATCTTCTTTGGCAAACGTGCAGCAGAGCAGCTCTGAACTTGCACAATTCAGTTAAGAACAAACACATACCCCACAAATCCAAAACCTCGCTAGTCAAAGATCCAGGCTTTCAATAACCACTTCATTTTATGCTAACTTGCTTTCTGTGCCTAAGCAACCAGAAAACAGCAGAAACATATTTTAACAGATTGTTCCCCACCTCGTCCCCACCTCTCTGAGGCAGGTTTAATACATCTCCAGAAAACAAATTAGTTTCCGATAAATCATCGGGTTTACTGCAGCAAAAACCCTGCTTGTCCTTCAGTGCTCTGCTGTAACAGGATTGATTCACACACACACCCACACCCTGAAGCAAAGTCTCTTTAGCTGAGATAGCTCTTTGCTATCTCTCATGCACTGCTTTGTCCTGACGGGAAGGCAGCAGGTCCCTGGTCCCCCAGGGATGACGCTCAGCCATTGCTCCAGCCTGGAAAAGGCCCAGCATGGAGGCCGTACCCGGCTCCGGCACGGCACAGCTACCAGCAGATGGCAGCTGGAGATTGCTGAGGTGCCACTCCACAGCGGCACCGAGAGAAAAATTGGGGTTTCTCTGACCTTACAAGTGCAGCCTGCAAATTCTGGGTGACCTTGGGACAGGCATGGCCTCATCACTGAGCAGGGGTGTGACCTTCCTGTTTTTGATCCCGATGAGGGGGCAAATGCAGGAGGAGCCCCAGCAAGGACAGAGAAGCTGGGAAAGACACAGGGCTTATCCTTCTATGCAGAGGGGAGGAAAAAAATGACATAAAAATTAATAATAATAAAAAATTAAAATCAACCAATTCACAGGTCCACAATTCTCCTCCCTCCACCCTAAGCTCTACAGCTCAAATTCTCAAACCACAGTCTCTTAGATCTCATTTTCCAACCTGATCCCACCTCAGATTGCACATGCATGACCCTGATAGTCCCCAAATGCATTTTGGACAGAGTAACAAGAAGTACAGGAGCAAGCCCTGCTCTGCCTGCACACCAAAACCTCACCCACAATACATCACACTTCTGGGCTGCAGCAGCTCCACACAGCACCAGGCCCAGAAGTGAGCATTAGGCTGCTATTATCACTTACACCTATTGCTTTCAGGCCCCACTACTCAGAAAGGTCCCTCCCTTCATCCCAGTCAGTCCTGCTATAGGAGCACCTCATTGCACAATACCACAACTCCTGTTCCAGCTCCATATCCTCTTCTGAGATGTCCTTGTTGTTCTTCCTTTCACTCTTCTCCGTCCTTCTGACTGATGACCCAGGTGAGCTGCCTCAAAGAAGGGAGAGGTGCAAATTACAGCTCACACAGGACAGCTGAGGGAAGTGATTGGCCCTACCTGTTCACCTAGAGGAGCTGCAAAAGTGAGAGGACCCACCCATTCCCTGATGCATTGACTGAATAATTGATTCTCTGTCAAGAGGCCATGGTGGGCCCTGCTAGGTCAACTGCTTGGGTTACTCTTTTAGGCCAGGCAATAGGAATGCTTCATATTAAAATATCTAAAACTCCCAGAGATACTCCACCAGCTTAAAAAAGTTATTTATTGCCTGAGAGCCAGAACCACACCTGATGCCAGGGTGTAAGGAAGCACTGTGCATCAGCTGGGCTCCTACACAAACATATAAGACAAAATGTAGGTGGTGTAACCCACCAGGGTGATTCATGAGGAGCCTGCAGCACAGCTGAATGTGGGTCTACTGTCCCCCTGAGCAGTGCTTTACTTCCAGGAGGATACTTTCTGTCCCAGCTCCTTGCAGCCTTCCACAAGCAGCACAGAGATGACTCATGCACATAAGCTCCTCTTGGCAAGGAAAAAAAATGGAAATATTATCATTCCCTCCCCCCAAACCCCAAAGTTTCTGTTCTGCAGAAAGCAATGGAGCCAGAAAAGGGACTAGACAACACATCAAGCACCATCAGTTTAATTCAACACCGGTTCCTCATTTACCAAGGTCAGCCTCCTATCCAAGCTTTCTTTGCCTTTCATCTGTTCTTTTATCTGCATGCTGTCTCTGGTTTCCCCTTCTGGTTGCTACTGCTTTGATCTCTTGAACCTCTGTAATCCAGAGCGGAATCCATGATAGCTCCTGCTGAAGAGTTCACACGTTTTGCCTGTTGTTACACTTTTTAAAGTCTTTCTTTTTTTCTCTCCTGAAACTTCAGGCAGATTTCTTCTGTGCAGCAAATTGGCATTATAGATGTCCAGTCTGGGGAAGTAACCCTTTTATGGTTCCCCAGACTCTTGGACCTTTGCATCCCTGTGCTGCTTGGTTTTGGTTTCTACCGTCACAACACAGCAGCAGTTCCCATTGTGCAGGCTAAAGGCTGTACTTGGCTTGTAGAGGCCTGCAAAAGCCCCAGGATTAATCACAGAGGTTTGCCTATGCCATGTTAGCTGGTCCCTAAGTGTCAAAGAGAGTGTCTACTGTTCCATGAATAGCTTCATTGGATTAGCATGAGTAACACAGTGGGAACTCAGTCTGTGAACTAACTTCATTTGATTTCAGCTATTTTCTTACCCAAAGGTTGATGATCACTCTTTATTTCACTATGAGTAGAATGAGAAGAGTTAAAAAAGACAACAGCAGAAGAATGAACAGAGGCCTTTTAGAAAGTTTTGCTCTTCCCAGGTAGAGATGTAGCCATCAAGCAGTTGTGGGAGCACTGTGGCATTAAGGCCTAGTTTTCTGTGTGAAAGAATTTTAGCTTGTCCAGACTGTTTCAGAGAGAAAAAGCCCATATTAGGCACTGTTGGGCATGTTTTGTCTAACATGGAGGCCTGAAACACTGAGAGAGGCAGACTTCCAGGTCAGGGTCTCACCTGTTAACATGGCAAGCACTCACCCTTCCCATCCTGGACAGCAGTGGACCACCACAGTAGAGTCTGAGTACTGCAGTAAACACGTGGATTCACAGAATCACAGAATGTTAGGAGTTGGAAGAGACCTGAAAGATCATCCAGTCCAACCCCCCTGCCACAGCAGGATTCCCTAGACCAGGTCACACAGAAGTGCGTCCAGACAGGGATTCCATGTGAATGTCACTCTTTGCTTGCTTGCTCAAAAAGCAGCCCCTCATCTTGCTCACCAGTACTTTTAGAATAGCTATGTCAAAGCAAGTATCTTCATTTTTATTTATAAATGGAGGAGAAGGAAAATATGAGAAAATATGGTTGTGCCTTGAACCCCTTAATTCTCCTCCGTAAGTCTCTGCCAGTCAGGGCAGAGACTCTCCAAGCTCTCCCTCTGTCTGATATGGATTCAGCCAAAAAGGAGCAGTGAAACACTGCACTGAACTTTCTGCCCCAGTTTTCAGTGATACTGACCTATCTGAGACTAGCCATTTCCCTTCTTCCCCAGCTCCACTGCAGTTGGGATCTCCTGCCCAGGTCCCAGCTGCAGAGAAAACTGCTCCTCCACTTCGTCTCAGCATCAGGGGGCAGCAGCTGATGGAGCAAGATCTGCCTCTCCCTTACAACCAGCTGTCCCCAGCTAAGGGCCCTGCTGCCTCTCCTCAGGCTGATTCCTTTTGAAAGCAAAGCACATAACATCAGGCCTATGTTTATTTTCCTCTTAAATTAGGGTGGCTCGATTTTAATTGAGAGATCTGCCAGAATAATGCACATTTGTGCAGCTGTCATCAGAAATACTTGCTTTTCTTTTTGTTCTTTTTACTTCTTTGTCCTTTTTTTTCTCTTTCTTTTCTTTGTTGTTTCTTCTTTCATCCCTTCCTTTTTCCTTTCTCTTCCTCCCTTCTTTTCTTCATATACCAACTTACTTGATGACACCCTTTCCAGGGTAAGCTGACACACTTTCAGACAAGAGACAGCACGAAAGATGATTAATTTCCAGGGAACATCTGGGAGATCCATCTGAACTGGAGGTGCCACCTTCCTCTGGGGCCAACTTTGTCTCCTGTCTCTGATGTGCAAAAAGGATGCTGTGCTTCACCTTCTGCTGTTCATGGTGATCTGGTACACTTGTGCTCATATACTGGGTTGCATGCTGGTAGGGCTGAGTAACCTGTTCATGGTACCATCCAAAGAGAGGGCTGCAGGGAGCAGTCGGACACAACTCATGTCTTACAAAGACTTTTCAAGAGCTCTGGCCCAGACTTCCCTAGAATCCGTGGAGCTTGAGAAGCCAGATGCTGAAGAAAGGTTCCAGGTTCATATCATTCCCAGACCCAGAGCTGAACAGCACAGCTCTCTTTCAGAACTCTGATGAACACTGGTCCTGGACATACGACACTGGGAATGGCTCTGAAAAGAGTAGTTGCCCATCAGGGAGAGGGGTCTTGCTGGTGCCCTGTGTGGCATCACCACCTCAGCATGCTCTAACCTCTCTAACCCCTTGCTTTGTATCAAAGAAGTCTATTTTACATTGTGGAAAACAACCAGGAAGATATAGCCCTGCCAGATCCTTTTTCTCATTTGGAACAGCTGGAAAAAGAGAGTAGCCTGAGAAACAGGCTGATCTTGATGCGTTCAGCTGTCTAGCTTTATATTTGTCCTTTAAATAAGTTGACAAAAACCAAACAAGCCCCCAAAAAACAATCAGCAGGAAAGACCCCAAAACAAAACCAGGAAGGACTTCCCTTTCCAGCCTTACCCTTCTACAGTGGCTTGTCTGAAGTAGTTTAATCTAAACCAGGCTTTTGCAATTGCTGGAGAAAGCAATGTCCGTGGTGGGTGTTTAGGGACTGGGAGTTCACCTGCCATACACTATCCAGGGGTTTATTACCTGTTGAAAAAGCTTAATGTGTTTCAGGTGCTACATGATGTCCAGATGCTGTGGCAGAAGCGGCTTGGAGAGTGCTGGTGATAAAAATGCTGCTGGGTGAATGCAGAGACATTAGTGCCAAATGTGATATTCAGTCCCAGCTCACCTATTAATACAAAAACACAGGAATGACCAAACTAGTTAGGACCAGAGGTCCACCCAACCCAATTCCCTCTCTATGGCAGCCAGCCACAGTAGGTACTAAAGGAAGGATATCAGAACAGGGCATTCAGATCATGACTCAGGACCAGTGATTTGTGGTGCTGGGATTTCCGGAGCCAGACACAGTGTCTGTATTTAATAGCCCCGGGCAAATTTTGCTTCCAGGAATTTATCCAGCTAATTCTAAATCTCTTTGTATCCAGAGTTTCCTGTGTCAAGCAGTTTCACAGCTTAACAACATGGGGGTTTTAATGTTGCCCATTTTTTCATACCCTGAAGCTGGGTGAGTTTTCTCTGTTGGATGCCACTCAAGATCAGCCCTGGAACCAGTTCACACATGAGAAATGGAGTGATGGTTCAGGTAAGTAAAAGAGAGTTGCAAACAGTGATTTGCATGTGAAGACTTGGAATCAAGACCTTAAAGTGGGAAATCTTACATAGAGAAATGATACAGCACCTACTGTTGCAGCATGTGAGAGGGCTGCTTCCTCTGTGGAGATCAGTGAGACCCACCTGGCAGACACAGTTGTCACTTTCATTTGAGAACTGACATCTTTCCAGCTAAAGCCCAGCAAGTGGCCAGGCATTTGCAAGAGACAATGTTGTGTTTAAATTGGGTCAGCCAAGAAGTTCATCTCATCAAAGTCAGTGGCATCATTTCCACCCTAACCAGGAACAGTATTTGCTGAGAATTGTTCAGAAAACTATGGCTCAGGCATGGGGGATTTAGAAATGATCCTGAAATCCACATATGGTAAAAGCGTCACAATGCTTTATTTCCCCACCACTGATGGAGCAGAAGTGGGAATGTTTTCTACTTCAAGTCCAATTTCCAGAATTGCTAAGCTCCCATTTAAGCAACAAAGTCATTGGCCAGATGTGGGAAAGAGCCAGTCAAAGGTTTGGTGCTGAGCAATTGTATGTCATCCTTTCATTGAATGAGAAATTCAAAGCCTTCTCAGCTGACTGGCAGCCTTGTTGAAGGGCTGTTTGTGGATCTAAAGCCAGTTTAAAAGCTTCATGGCTGACCTCAGGCACAAGATAGATGGTCAGCACATTTTTCTGGGAAAGTGGAGTGCAATTCAAGATTTCTTGTAACTTTTTTTGTTCACCTGACACATACACTCCAAAGACAGTGAAAGATGAGAAAATAATATGGGCTTGATAAACGACCAAAAGAAAGTTTCCGATCTGTGGCGGTTCCCATTATTCTTCTTATTCTTGGCATCAGCAGAGATATGGCAATCCTCCCCCTTTCTTCCCCCCTTAACAATTTTTTTTTCATTTTTTTTCCCCTGTCAAATTCACAAGAGTGGCACCTGGGAGCATTTTGACCAAAGGGAAATTGATTGAGCAAAGTTGCCTCTTTTCAAACACAATTTTCTTAAGGGACTGGAATGAATGAGAATCATAGTCATAACATGGCTAAACAGTCTTTGTTTAACTTAATGCAATATAATAACCTAAGTGTTGCAACACAGCTCCTTGCTGTGACATCCTTTTTCCATTTGCTTAATTTTCACCCTAAACACACGCTGTTAATAAGCTGCTGAGAAAATACAGCTCTTGTGACAAAATCCAGAAACTGAGCCCCTGTATGGCGTGTTAGATACACAACTCTTATTTGGACTGGCAAGTGGCACTGAAATTGGTATTGCAAAATAGATCCATTTTTCTTGCTGCCAAATGTGATGGACAGATGAAAAGGGAGGGCTGGAGAAGTGGAAGGCAATAAGCAGAGGACAAATAGAATAAAACCCCTGACAGAAAGTACCATGTGCCTTTGAATGGACATGTGACTGCCAGCAGGGCAATGCAGGATGCAGGGTGCTTTGTCAACAGCCAGCGGTAAAATAAACGTCACAATGGCACTGAAAACTGCAAGATTAAACTCCTTCTGGTGATTTATAATTGAAGAGAGAAAAAGGCAGACAGACACCCAGTGACTGGGCTCAAAAGAAAACCTCCTATTGACTTTAGTGGGTTTTGGATCAGGTCCAGCACAGTAAAGGTTCAAATCTGATCTCTGGAGTCAGAGAGTGTTTGGCCACAGATTTTAATCAGCAGAATCAGGCTCTTAATCAACGTTTGGTTTATATTTCCTGCTTTTTTACTTGCTTTGTACTAAATCTAGAAGTCATACTTGTTTTTGGGGGTCTAAGTGAAAGTAAATAAAGACTGCCATAAAATTTGTGACATCTCTAAATTAAAACACAGTTTCACTAAGAAATATGACTAAACCTTTCCCTTCCTTTTTCCCAAACCAAGCCAATGTTTTAGAACAGCCTGAAATAAACTCGGGTTTTTTGTGAAAACAATGATATTTTGAAAGTTTCACAAATTGTCCTAAAGCCTTTTGGGGAAGGAGGTTTTCCCTAAAAATTACTCTTATTAAGTGAAAGCTGAAAAATGCTTTATTTTATGTTACTTATACAGCACAATTTATGCAAAAACAATATGGGACCATATAGAATATAGGAAATAAGATGCAAAGACATTGGTTCCTAGGTCTTTATCCTCCCCACACTTAACAGATTTCTGTGACTTTTTCACCAGGGATTTCCTAACTGCAGTTGAAAAGCATATTTGCTAGACCCAGAGTACTGAGGCCCAACTGCAAAAGCAAGGATTGAACAAAAAAAAACAATAAAAAATTTCATCTTCACACAAACCCTTTCTAAGAGTCTCGAGCATGTTTTAAAGAACAAGAGCACAGAATCAGAATGACAGAACCATACTCATCACTAAGGTACCACTAAACCATGTCCCTAAGCACCACATCTAAACATTTCTTAAACACCTCCAGGGACAGTGACTCCACCACCTCCCTGGCAGCCTGTTCCAAGACTTCACAACCCTTTCAGTAAAGAAATTTCTCCTTATATCCTATCTAAACCTCCCTTGCTTCAACTTGAAGCTATTTCCTCTCATCCTCTCACTGTCAACCCTGGAGAAGGGACATACCCCATCTCACTACCACCTCCTTTCAGGTGGTTGTAGAGAGTGATAGGGTCTCCCCTGAGTCTCCTGAGTCTCCTCTTCTCCAGACCAGACAACCCCAGTTTCCTCAGCTGCTCCTCAAAAGACATGTGCTCCAGACCCCTCACCAGCCTTGTTGCCCTTCTCTGGACATGAATGTAATTTATACAGCAGTGTTTGTGGAGGAGTGTTCAGTGCATTATTTACTTTGTAGAAAAGGAAATGTCTTACAAAGGTGTCCACCTCTGTAAGAGTGAATGGCCCATTAATACCTAGGAAAGAAAACATATAAATGCTGTCAAGGCTTTCTGGAAGTGACAATTCAGGACCTCTGATGCTCCCTAGGTTACTCTGTTAGCCCTGGACAGTTTGGCACTGGCATTCAAGCCAAAGCTTGTTTGATGTGCTTCCTTCTGCATACTTAGCTAGTGAGTGAATGGGAGGAAGCCAAAGGTAGACTGCAACCTTTCTCAAGTGGTCCATCAGAGATGGCGAATTCAAGCATATTTTATTTGGTTATTGATGGCTTTAGTCATTTAGTCATTGGCTGAGTAAGTTTTCCTTTCAGTTAGATGTTTTGAACACTGGAGCTTCAACAGGTGACATGCAAGCTGTTTTTCAAAGGACACACTAAGTGCTTTGGTCATCAAATCATGGCAGTACTACACAAAGATGGGATCTTCCTTTCTCATCTCCACCCTTTTTCTAGACAGCTGTGCACAAGCAACAATTTTGTGACATCTTTGAAGGCTTTGGTACAAGTTTAGCAGAAGGAGAACTTAGTAGAAAAAACTCACATTGCAGTGCTAAGGAGAAACTGAAATCCACAGAGAGAAATGGACTTTGCTGTGTTTCTCTAAGAAGTCTAAAACAAGGCAGATTTCAAATCTCAAAAGCCTATTACTTCTCAAAAGAAGAAACAGGTGAATTTTCATTTCAAACAATAACTAACAGTATTATTTTGTTTGGGTTTAGTTTTCTGTAACCTGACTGTAGTTTTCTGCAGAATATTTTATTTCAATCTGCTAAAAAAAAAAAAAAAAAAGGATGATTAAAAGTTTCCAGTGTTTCAGAAGTTGTATTAGGCTTTGTCAAAGAGCTCCTGGGCTGTTCAAAGGGCTGTCTGAAGGGATTATAGCTCTTTCTTGTTAGTGGGATCCCTTGCATAAAGACCTAGCTCAACAAAGCTGAGTCTGAGTCATAGTTTTGTGATCAGAGTCCTTTCTAAGAGCCAGGAGAAAATCCTTCTCTCTGCAGTGTTCCTTTGTGGTACTTACTCTTGTGTAGAACTATGGACAATTCTGGAGCAGAAATTTCTGATGGACAAGAGCCAACATACAGGATAGGTATTGTTCTGGCGCAGAGACTATGGCTGTGATGATTCAGGAGAGGAATGACTAACTCAGTGGGATAGGTAGAAATCACATAACTGAAGTCAGAAGATGTCTGAACACCAACACTAGGAAAAGAAAGAAAAAATAAAGACATAAAAGAATGTAAAAAGTTTTCTTTGCAGTTGAAAAAAAAATTCTTGTAGCAGTTGCTCTAATGCAAGCATTAGCAAAAACCTCTAGAAAAGATCTCTGCTTTGAAGAAGGGAGACATCTTCATCTAAAGAAGGAGTTCTTTGCTGCAGGAGATGAGAAGTCAGCACTTCTGCAACGTCTTACAAACTTTTGGTTCAGGGGCCAAAAGTACCCAGGAGAGTATGTGCAAGACTGCCCACATAAGCTACAAGTGGAGACAAATACGAATCACATGGACAAATAAAAGCTCCAAGAAGCAATACCCAGCAATGCAGCAATGTCTGTCTCTGTGAGACTGGGATTAGATCACACATTAACCGTGATATTATTTTGACATTAAAATACCTTTGGTGCAGGCTTTGTATAACAACAGCATTGCTGGAAAGCAAAGGTCTTGAAAAATGTCTTCATACTTTTCTATATATGTGTATAAATATTAAACTGCCTTCCTTTCAGACACACCACTGAACCCTGTGCTTGTTTGGATGTTGAACCTGGAAACTTCTCAAAAGTTTTGTGTAGGGATAATTCATGAGTTAAAGCACAAATTGAAATGCCATGTTACAACTTGTAGAAATGTTAGACAAATATAATGACCATATTTTCCAGTTACCTAATACCCACTCAAAATGTAAAACCCAAAAGAACAGAATTGTTTTCACTGCTGTTAACCAGACAATATCACTCCAACTAAATATAGTATGTGGTGAAACCAATTTAAATATTGTCCAAGTATTTAACACTGTAAATATTAGACTTAACACTCCATAAAAACAGGCTTTGATGATGCAGGCTGACAAAAGGAGACTAGTTAATTGCAGATTACATCATGGCTGGGACAGCATCACTGCTAGGACAGCCACAGTAAATGTGAGGTGCAAAGTAAATCTAATAAAATAAAAATAGTCTCTGTTCAGTGTTCACCTTTATCAGTTTTGCTAACCTTCTTAGCAAAGGTGGGGGGAAAATACAGTCCTAGGTAAAGGAGTATCTAGAGTTCAATGTATTCATGAAGCTTGCATTTAGGGCCTGATTCAGTAAAACATCCTAACCTGTGTTTGATTTATAGGATGTGTTTACGTTCCTTTCACTACAATGGAGTCACGTGTACTTCTGACATTACCTTCTGGGGGGAAGCTTTCCTGAGTAGGGATCTGAAGTCTGTTAAAGACTGTAGGTTTCATAAGATGTAACCACATGTTATTGTAAAGCATGGCATGGTCTCCATCAGAGATGAGGAAGCAGAAATTAAAGCATTTGGTTACTGATAATTTAAGTGGATTTCTTAAACTTCTGGTCTCGGGTAACTATGTTCAACATGGGGACAATTGCCTGCCACTATAGGCCTGATCTTATTCTCATAGCCACCCTGCATCTTTGTGTGCCTATTGACCTGATTTGACCTTGTTATCTTCCCAAATATTAATGTCAAAATTTATTCTGTGCTGTGTTTTAAGAAGGCAGATTCTGTGGTACCAGGATGTCCCCAAAGCCTGGGGGTGGGATGTTTCTACTTGAGGTCATCTTCAGGTCCCTATTAGTAGGAGATACATCTGGCACTCCTGAATGATATAGAGGCACCCACTTGATCACCCTCTCCCCTCCACTGAGGGGTCCCAAATGTGTTTTATAGAGGCCTGTTTTCTCACTTGCTCAAAATAACAAAGTGCAGTTTAATAGACAACAAATATTGCATTGATTTTCCCTGAAAGGGTAGTGAGTAACTTCCTCCTTGTAAGGTCACAACTGCTGTGGCAGTGAACTGACAAAGTGTCTCAAGGGTGAGTCATTTATTGTTGAAATCCCTGAAGGTGCTTCTGGTGGCTAATGATAATAACATGTTGTTGCCACCATATTTTGAACATAAAGCCTATGGACCTCCTGGAGTGCTGTTTCCCTCTATTATTTCATAGATCTTTTTTTCCCTCCTGTCCTATATAAGACAAATTCCTACACTTACTACAAATTCCTTCAGTGCCTTGAAAACCAGCTAGGAATGCTGAGGCTGGAAAGACCCTTGTGCTAACAAAAAGTCTGGTCCCAATGTGGCTTATGAGGCCTGTTAACATGTCAGAAATCATATCAAAATAATGATATTACATAGAATAAGTGAGTTCAGCTGTCGATGCTGACAGTCGTGGGCTGTGAAAGAAGAAAAGTGATACAGCTTAGGATAACTGCAGTTTGTGCAGGCCAAGCTTCATCTGACTTTGTATTTCCATGCACACAAGGGGTGGCTGCCTGCACATATGCAATGGTTTGGATAAGTCCATCTTGAGCTGGTGGTCAGCATTACTTTGGCAGCAAAGCTAACTGAAACTTGCACCTGAGAAAAAACCTGTCTTGTGTGTGTGTGTGTGCCTGCTTCTCCTCCATGTTGAGTGATTACCTTCCTCTGTCTCAAGGGACACAGGATCAAGCACAGCCATGATCCACTTCAGCAACTGTTGCTGAAGAGGGGTACATTGTGCAGATTGTAGTAGCAGAGCACATCTCCCACAGGCCAAGAACACGCTGGTCACAAGTGCAGGCAGGAATAGGATGCAGGCACCTCTCCAGCTTCCCTTGTTTCCACTGTATTCGTCTTTCTTAATTAATCCTGCACCATGTTACTGACCCAAAGACATGGCAACAACACTGTCAAGAACTGCAGGGATTAAGACATTTTCCTTACAATACCTCAGCCATGAGATCATAAATGCCCTTATGTTCGATTTTGTTATGCTGGCTTGATAACGGAGGCTGATAAAACTCCCACTTTCCTTCTATATTCAAGTGAACTAATGTGTCTGGGTTTGTGAGATCCTGGCAGGCAGAGAAAGCAGCAGCACAAAGGCCCCAATCTCGGATGTAATCAAATAATGAGGCTGTTTGAGGACAGTACTTGTTAACATATTAGCAGGTACCAGGGGTAAGTGAGTGTTTATTTAGTCCTGGTGTAAAAGCATGTCGAAAATGATTTATGCCGGAAGCTGTTTCCCAGCAAACAGGCTGCTCTCATGAAAGCAGGTCAATCACCATCCCCCCTCTGCCCTCATAAATCATATTCAGGTGCTAATGTAACCAAAAGGTTTATGTAATCTACACAATCAGCATGGAGGTCTGGGTGGATACAATAATAGCCTCCCTGTATAAATGCCTTCTGCCTCTACAGGAGGATATTTGGGGTGAGTCAAGTGGTTGATTTTAAAAAGAAAGAAAAGAAATAAACTCTCATGGCAAGTAACAAAGTGCACATACAGTTTTCCAGCCATATTTTACATCCACAGGAGTAACATGCTATTATCCAGATATGCTGCTGGGACTGGTTTTGCATCAAGACAGCTTTCATACATATATTCTAACAGAAAGTAGAGCTTAATTTTAATGTAACAATGACAGATACCTGAAGCACACCACCATAAACAGAGACTGCCTTTTTATGTTGCCCAAATTTCTCTAGTTAAAGGTCGGTGTCACATTATCAACCTCTTTTTCATACTGGTGTAGTACTCCTTTGAGAGATGACATTGGTCTGGAAAGATGTACTGGACAAAACACAATTTCACCAAGTTCCATCTAGAAACTTGCAGAGTAGAACAGAATAGAAGAATAGAATATTTCAGAAAGGGACCTGCAATGAGCATCTATTCCAACTAAGTGACCACTTTAAGGTTGACCAAAAGTTAAAGCACGTTATTAAGGGCATTGTCCAAATGCTTTTTAAACACTGACAGGTCTAGGGCATGAATCACCTCTCTAGGAATCCTATTCCAGCATTTGACCACCCTCTTGTTAAAGAAATGCTTCCTAAAGTCCAATCTAAATCTCTTCTGGTGTATCTTTGAACTGTTCCCACACATCCTATCACTGGATACCAGGGAGAAAAGATCTGATGTTTGCTTCTTTGTCCTTCCTCCTCTTATTGTAGAGTGCTACAAGGCTGCATTTCACTTCTTCTCAGTTTTCAGCCTGAATTTATTCATGACCAGTTTACATTTACAGACAGATTTTATCCTATTCTTCATGTCCTCTTTCCTGTGCCAACATTGCCCTTTGGTTTAAATAGCTTTTCTCTCCTATATGTATCCACCACTGGTTATGTTTCTAGCTTGGGTCATCATGAAGTCTTAGACTACAGAGCACATAAGCCCCATAATAAGTCATGATTCAGAACTTTAATGACTTGTGTTCCTTTCTCTTCAGACAAACAATTAATCAGTTTGGTTCCTCTCAGTCAATAGTATCTTCTCTCAGCCTTCAGTGGTTCCTATCAAACAGGGGAAACCATTTGTCACATAAAACAATTTGAATCAATCTTACAATGGTTCATAACCCTGAAGCAGTATCAGCAGCACACATCTTTTTGCAAAGCTGCAGCTATCTCTTTTGCTAACACATTAATCAGGCAGCAAATGCACTAGCCCTGTTAATGTTGGAAAAAGGCTCTAAAATATTGTAACATAATATTTTGATCTGAGGACAGTATTTTGTGGATACAAGTGACAAACATATTTGTTCTAAGGAGTGACATCACATTACTTGTTTGCTGAAAGTGTCTGGAGATTGATTGATGGACCACGAAGCCCAGACTGTAGGTAATGGCTGCCTTGCTAGGACTTCAGGAGTTAATTGGTTTTCATTATTTGCTTTTTATGAGTCATATTATGCAATTATCAAGTCAGAAAGCATTAAGAATTGAATAAGAAAACAGAAAGGGATACCATTCAATGTAAGTAACCAGTTGTGCTAAGATGACTGAAGAGTTGGTATGATCAGAGTGAAGATAATAAATATTGCCAGACCTGCACAAGAAATGAATGTGTGGGAGTATTCAATAATAAACAGATATTTCCATACCTGGCAAATCTAATTAAGATGCACTCTATGGATTTGTGTCTGCTTAAAATTTCCTCCCTATAATCATAACACACTTTTTGTTCTTGGTAACAACCTGCTACTAGGCTATGGACAGCTGACCTTTTTGAATATACTGAGCTTCTTACAAAATCAAACTCAAAAGGATTAAGTGAGCCCAGACTGTAAAGCAGCTCTCTGGGACTCAAGAAAGTTGAGGTTGTTTGTTTGATGTGCATGATAGATAAACAAAGCTGTATCTGGAAGACATCTAGCAGTTTGAGTTACAAACACTGTATGTTTGTAACTTATACCTGTATTATCTCCTCTTTGGTCAATTTGTGGTAGACCCACAATATCCTTTACAGCAAGCAGAGGTGCTGGTCAGTTGTTAAAAAAGCTGATCTGTGAAGAGCAGAGGAACAGTGAGCCTAGGAGAATGCAGTTTAGTAGGTTAGATGATGTCCTTCTTTATCAGGAAAACTTATTTTAGGATGCTCCTGGGAAAAAAAGCTCTCAAACATTCCAGTCTAGAGTATCTTTATTTTTTCTTCCTTTCTCCAAGAAACATTTATTGACTTAAGTCATCTCTCACTTAGACAATCAATATGATTTTGAATTCTGACTTAGAAATCCATACGATAGGAGATATAATTAATATACCTGCTGCCAATGATTAGACAGAGCTAGCCAGCCAGCAACACACATACAAAGAAGAATATTAAAATGTGCCTGTTGGTATTTCCATTAAAATGTACAATTAATCAATGGCCCATCAGGAATCACTTGTTATTTATCAGTCCTAGAAAGGGAAATACATATTACAGAATGGCACAGAAGATAGAACTCCCTTAAAAGTCTTTTAAATGCAGTTCTGCCTAAATAAAATAAAAATGTATATACTTCCATGCTGTTTTCAAGACACTGCTGTTTTACCTGTTCAAAAGAAGAGTATAAAAGTAGCATTAGCTTCCAAGACTTGTTTAGGTCTTTAGGTCAAACTGACTTGATTAGACATTAGGTACCTCTTGATACATAATGAGACTAGAAAGCAAGCTGTTCTGTCTCTGATGCCACACTTGCTTGCTTGTGAATATATGAATGTGGACTAAAGAACTTTATTACAGGAGAAACTGCCCTGATTAAAGTCCAAGTGATTCTGTGGTCCAAGTAACCATATAAACCTTGAGCAGGAGGCTCCTGCAGCCATGGAGAGCTTCCAGACTGAATACATGAAAGAAGACAAATACCAGGCATTTTTAAATTGAAGTGGAGCAGTGACCTAGATTCCTTCACTAACCCTACAATGTGGGTTGCTGCATTTAGGATCCTGGCTGCTGTTCTTGGTTTTCTGGCTGAGGATGATGAGTTGGGCTGTCTCCCATCTCAGTCAGCCTGAATTGCCTCTCGTAGAGCTGAGTTTCACAGTTATGCTACCCAAGATGCCTAAGACATGACACTCATTATGGGACAGTTCATGGCAGGATTCCTCTAATCTACTGCAGTAATTTCAAAGTTTGGTTTCTGGACTACTCCATTTATGGAGAATCCCATTGCAGAAATGGAGAGAGATTGGCATCTTCAGTTATGATTTATCTATCATGTCCAAGATAGCTGAGATGAATGAAAGAGATATTGTGCAATGGCCTCAAACAAGACACCTATTGTTTGAAAGACTGAAGTTATAGGAAACTAATTTTACCACTTCACTGTAAAATTAAAACCCACATTACCTGACTCTTAAACCAAACCCAGTGAATAACCTGCTGCCCAAACCCCTGTGACAGCCTTTCCTCAAGGACATAAGATAAATGTAAGTAGGGTAATGTTTTACATAGATGAGAAGAGAAAACAGGAGGAAACAGGATGTGGTGTTGGGAAAGATAGAAACAGTATCCCTCTGGTACTACTAAGAAAGATTGCTGGGACCATGGAGACACATCCTCCATGCCTTGGGAGAATTCCCAGGTAAAGTTCAGGAACAACAGCATCAAATGCTCATTCATCTCCTTACAAGAGTTTTGTTACTGCCCATGTGTGAAAAAACATTGCTGAGTGGCTAGCAGGGAGGAATTTTTTCAATCTCTAGCAGCACTCATCCATTAACCATAAATAATCCATATTTATTGGAGGCGTCCCTAACAAAGCCATGTATACATTGCACAGAGCATTAGACTATCAAGGTATAAACTATTTAAAGCAGGCAGTGTTTGAATTGTCAGTCTTTAAGTTTAACATTGTGTTGTTTCAATATCTAAAGCCTCCTTCCCAATGCAGATAAAATGCAAAACACATTGAGAGAAAATGTAAAACATACTAACTTGATTATTATGAGTGCTCTGGATTGTGTCACAATACACTATTAATTTAGACCACATTCCAGTGGCTTCTCCCTTCCCTCTGCATTCTGGACCAATCTGTCAGAGAAATACAACACCAATTAAATAAAATATATATATGTGCATATATATATATCTTAAAGCCTGCTGCTTGGAGGAAATGTTTAGGGAGAGTTGTTTTCCACTAGCAATTTGAAATGATGGGCTGATTTTGAGGGTCATCTGCATAACGAATTTCTTCTGGGCATTGGGGACAACCCCATGATCAATTCTACAAATACCATCATGGGCTTAATGGTGAGGTTTGTCTCAGCTCCACCCACCCATGACAGAAACCCAAGTGCTGGTTAAATCCCCTCAGTGAGAAATTGTTGCAGCCAGAACCAATTTCTGGTTTTGGAGAAGAGGAATGGCCTTGTGGTTACAGCTTCAGAGTACAGCTCAGCAAAACCAGGTTGTGCTGCTGCCTCTTACAGACTTCCTGTGTGTCCTTGGGTGAATCACTTACACTTTTCCACCTGTAAAGTGAAGAAAATGAATTTTCCTATTTTCTCAGCCTAAGAAAATAAATTATTTGAAGTAAGGGTAATCTTAGCTTGTGTTGTGTTTTGACAATACTAGGCAGAATGGGATCCAGGTCTTAATAGAACTATTGTGAACATAGTCTTTATTTAGGTCATTTTGACATCACTTTGTCCAAAGCAACTTTGAGAAGGTATTTTTTTCCTTATGCATATAATCATAATTATTTCAGACATTCTAGGAGTGTTTTGTCACTTTTCTGGCCACATAACTTGTAATCAGTATGGCAGGCATGTATTAAAAGGCAACAACTGTTCCTAGTCATCTTTGTTGCCCTTTCACAAAGCCAAAAAGCCAAACTTTAGAGCATCTTTCAGAAATCCCACAGAAAGATTTTATCTCCCAGTAGAAAATTGCTGAGAATTCACTCTACATAACAATAAAAGGACTATGTAATGGTTTAGCTCCACCAGAACAGTGAACAGATCATTCTCAATCTGTGAGGTTTTGATGTACTTGCTTTTTGTGCTCAGTGGTGGCAGTAAATTTTGGGTGAGCAATTTGGGATCCAAACTCTTTGCAGTTGGACAGCTACAATATCTCTATCCAGTTTGTACCCAGAGGGAATCATAAACACCCAGCTGAGCACTCCCACTTCTAGTTTCTTGCTTATGGGAGAAGAGCACATCTCTCAGGGAGAACATCAGCTCTCCAAGTCATTGTCAATGTGCATGGGACAAAAGTTTGAGGGATTAAGTAAGAGAGAAAAAGAACAACTTTGTGATCTGTGCTAGGCAAATCCCATAGGTGCACCTCCTGAATAGCAGAAGTTTTCAAAGACCACCTAGGGTGCTCTAACTGCTGAGTTCTGACCCTCGTGGGAGCAAAATTTGGCAAATATGGGGCAGCAGTTGGGAAAAACTCTTCCCATGCTGACTAGTTCTGCTTTCACTATGACCTGTTCTTTCTCCAGAGGCACAGGCCTCTGGTGTGCTGATGCTCAGCTACTCTTCTGAGGGATAAAATCAGAATATGTGGCGTTTGCTCCAGACAGACTGGAGCTGGTTTCCAGTCTGATAATTCAAACAAAGTCATTAACTATGATTCCAGTGTATCCTTGACATTATCTACCCTTTACTGTAGTGTCCAAGCTAGGACATCACCCTATGCTCCTGCTGTAGCCTCTGGCAGAGCAGGGTACCTCCAGGAGGGCTCTGTCGACCCTGCTGCTCTTTTCTGCTGACTGGAGAGGGAGCCTAATGCAGGTGTTTCAGTGAAACTTATACAATCCAGATGTAAATTCAGTGGCACGTCCCTCAGGATTGGACATGTCTGGAAATGAACATTATTGGGCTGATAAGATTTCTGAGCATTTTTTCCACAGGAAACCCACTGATTTTCATCTCTGGGTTTGGCATGCAAGCTCCCTAAGGCTCCTGGAGAGGTATATCTTGGATTGCCTGTGACAAGATAGGAACAGAAGAGCTCAAGCTGACATGAAGAGCCATGCTGGGATGGCAGTTAGCAAGGAAAAAACACTCTATTCTTTACTGTCAACTTTGAAACTGTGCTCAGGAAAGGATTACAATGTCAAGATTGTAATACTGGTTGTGTAAGAGTCGGCATTTGGAGGCAATCATTATTTGGTGAAAAAGCTGAGAGCAGAGGCAGTTCACTTCATTCCTACCAATACACCAAATAAAAAGGGATCAGCTAACCTCAGACAAGCCCCTTTTTGCTTTTGTAGCTGTTCATTTTCTCCATCAGAGCTCAGACCAAGGGGCTAAATTTCAGTAATTGAAAACCTTCCTTGCAACCCCATGGTGTTGCAGTGCCCTAGACCAGAATGAGATTGAGGTGAAATGGACCTGATCTCCAATTCTTGGAACTGCAGTGGGACAGATGACAGTCTGAGCTTTAATCTTCACTCAGATGAAACTGTTGCAGTGGGACTGATTTGCAGGCTGATGTTTCTCATGGCTCAGTTATTGAAAGCCTGACAGGAAGCAGAGAAATGTTATCAGTTCCCACTGCTCTGGACCATGAGTCTTGCTCTGCTGGCATTCCTGACAGCTCAAAAATGATCAGGTAGCAGCTGCTTTTAGATTTCTTCTATTATCTCTAATCCACTATCTCATGGAATGGTTTGTTAATGCTTTAAGGACATCCTAGTGAAGGGAGTGTGGTTTCCCCTCTAGCCAGCAGGTAGAGCCAGCAAGCCTTGCATCATGTCACAGGTTAACAGCAATTTCACACAAACCTGGACAAACAGACAGCTTCCTCTCTCCCTTCCTCCACCCGAGAAAGCACTGAGTCTAGCAGTGATCTTAAAAGCCTGTGTAGGGAATTAAGCATTTCACAATTGGAAAATACTTGCACAGGTGACCATCTGTAATGAGGATTTCAGTGTTTGCTTTACTGGCTGCACAAGACCAAGGGATGGGAATCTCATTGAATATAAACCAGTACCCAAACTCTGCTAGCTCTGTATTTGGCACTTTTTTTAGTAGGAAAATATAAAAGAAAATAAAACCCACCTTGCTGCTTTCCACAGGCATGTTCCTTAGACAGCAAGGGGTGGTGTCCCCAGGCAAGGCTGCTCTAGGCACATTTGAAACCACGATGCACTTCTTTCTTCTTCTGCACTGCAATCATGACTTTGATTCATCATCTCCTTTCTTCAGCATTTAAAAGTGAAAACAAGGTGGTGTCCCAGAAGCTCTGTTGGTCCATGTGGACCACACCATAGGCAGCAAAGCTTCATGCTGGCCACCACCTGTGTGCTTCAGCCCGTCAGAACTCATTTGTCTGTCTCATGGTCAGGGATATGGCCTTAAATGATGTGTTTTACAATGGAGTACACTTCAGATCACATATTGGGATATATCTGAAACGAAACATAAATAATTCCACAGACAACAGTTATGTATAAATGATACATAATTTCTCATGATAACATATGTACACAAACATCTTTGGCTATTTTTGTGAATCCTTAGACTGTTCCATTCCTGCCTGTGTATTAAATTTTCATTTTAATATCATTAATGACCATAGGTCTAATTTCTTTTTCCAAAAATGTAACTGATGTTATAATCTGCCTACACTTTTTGTATACAAAATGCAGTCACTCGTTTTCCCCCAGTGCTTTTGAAAACCTTTTGAATTGTTCTCCAATCCAATTTCCAGGCTTTCCCAGCACAGCCATTTATCTCTGATAGGCACAGGTTTTCAGAAAGAGGTCAAGGATGGTGAAAGTTGCTATCACATCACAAGAGTTGATAGTGCTACTTTCCCCTCAATGCTTGCTTTTGCTTGCCTTGCAAGGCCTCTTTCAGTTCCCTTGACCCCACTGCCCTGCTCCTTTCTACTGATACAAGAGAATTAATAATAGAGCTCTGGTTTTCACCAGAGCTGCCCAACCTCTGGGATATGGCAGTAAAACACACAAGCACAGACTCACAACAGCTAACCCCTCCACCTCTTAAAATTCATTTTCCTTGAGGCCTTTGATCTGGGGTAGGTGGGAAACAAAGCAAAAAGCCCCTGGGAGAACTACAACTGCAGTGCCTTCTTAGGTGGCGTTGCAGCTTTCTTGGGACTCCCCGTGCCATTAATGGCTCCTTTGTGCCAGTGTGTATCAGACCACCCAAAAGCTGTGTGTAGAATAAAAAGTAACATTTTACTGCTTCTTTCTGAAGGTCAGATTCATTTCAGTCACACAGCAGTTCATGCACAGGCAGATGGGTAATGGGACAGCAGGCTGGGAAAAGAAGGGTTTTTCTCATCTCTTTTTCTGTTCTATGGCCAACATCCATGGCTCCTCATGTACATTCCCTCTCCCTGAGGTGGGCTGCCCATCCCCTCAAACCACTTGATAAAAGCCCTGTTTATTTACCTTCCAAAATGCACTGGCAAAGAGAAGTAGCTCATCTCTTTGCACAGTGTCGTGGCCTCAAAGGCTAGCACTGAAAAAACACCTAGCTCTGCTCCTGGACATTTTCTGCTATTGCAGCTGTGTCTTGCCAGGACTGTCAAAGTGCTGGGAAGTCTTCCCATCATTTGCAGAGATGACATGCTGGACAGGTGATATGGCTGGGAATCACCTAACTGGGATACCTGAAGGAGACCTCTACTGTACTTCTGGATCAAAGTTTCAGGGACTGGTGATTTACTCACTCTTACCCCTGTGTCATTTGAGTGCAGGAGAGGCTAAAGAACCATGGAAATTCTTCCCCAGTCTTGTGAAGAACATTAAAAAAATCAGAAGTCTCCAAAACTTGTGGTTTGCATTTAATGGATGTAAGGGAGAAATTAGTAGGTTGCACAAAATCCTGCATGCTCTGCCCCACCAATGGCATCAGGTAAGAGGAAACTCTAATTGCAGCTGAGCAGAGAATAACCAGATGCTTCTACAGAAATCCCCCTCTGCCCAGGAGTGGAGTTTCATGAGGAAGACAAGCACCTTTCTCATCCTTGTTTCCTCTTTCCATCCTCTCAATACCCTCTTGTCAGCAAAAGCAGCAACCCATAGCCCCAGAGACCTTCCCTGGAGACATTCCCCTGTTTCTCTGTCCTACTCACCATCTCATCCTGTTCCTGCCACCTCCTCTCCTCCCCTTGGGCCTGGTACTCATCTGCAGATCACTGCAATGCAGCTGTGCCTATTTCATGGCAAAGCCTGGAGCCTATTGTGCAGGACACGTTCAAGCTTAGGAAAATGCTTGTCTCCACCAATGAATGTTTTCAAACCACATGGAGGGTGTCCTAGGCAGAAAGTCTGCTGGGTGTGCCCCAAACAGTGCAAGAACTGCTTGAAACCAAAGTCAGAAATGTGACTATCAGGTTAATCAGACCCCTATTCACTTGCCTTGCTTTGAAGAGAAGCACAGGTGCATTATTTCCCCTTTTTTCCTGAGTCTCCCAGAAACCCTTTACATTCAAGGCTGCAGACACAAGCGCTGAAGTGCTGGGTGCCTAGGGCACTGTCTGAGTGGCATTTCGATTTACAGCCACAGTGGCTGTGGAAAAGCCATCCTATTCTTGAAACAAAAGAAAGAAACAGGAAACAAAAATAACAAGGGCTTATGATGTATCTCCATACAATCTCTTGTGATAAATTCTCAGTAAAGGTCAGAGAAGGCCATTCAGACTGAATAGAAAAAAAATCTTGCTTGAATCCACAATCATTAGGCTGACTTGGAGGAAACCCTCACTGACTTCTCAAATCTCATGCATCTGTGAGGGAAGTTTTGAAATCGGAAATTGAGATCAAGTCCTTTCCCCAGCTACCATTCTTAGACAACACTGCTCAGTTGTGTAACCCCCTGAAGACATTAAAATGTCTTTCCCTTCCTGTAAGAAAAGATTTTCTTTTCCTTCTCTTAAGACATTAATTACAGGGTCACTGACTTTGGCAGATTACTTGCTAAATTGAGTTGCATCCTGATATCCTATATTTTATTGTGATGACCACCCATCTTGACAGCCACTTGGGCTTGACCTGAGATTATCTAACACTGAAATCATGACTCTTTAAAGGGAGAGGATTAATGGCTGCTTTAAAGTGATCTAAGATCACTGAAAAAAGTACGAGCACCTGCTTCTCTCCAGATCCTGGCCATACAGACCTTCTCCTCCTTTTGTTTCCCTACCAGCAATCACACAGCTGCAAGTGGAGTTGATTCTGTTTGGTGATCTGGCCAAAACCAAACCAAACCAAACCAAAAGATTGTAAATATCTTCTTGTTAAGGTTGTTGAAAGCTGGATCAAAGAAGAGGTCTGAGTCTTCCACAGTCATGGATGTCCCATAAGAAGGGCACAGGAGTAATCATCCACTCTGGCATTAGCAAGGTCCTGGTGAACTGTGGAAGAACGAGTGTCTCCTCAGGTGCCCCAGAGTTGGACCATGGGAAAACAGTTGACAGCTGTGAACCTTAAATCAGGTCAGTACATATGCTGTGCAGAAACTACCAAAGAATGGCACTCATTCTCAGAAGCAGCGGCAGAAGGACCTCAGGTTTGTCTCCTCAGAACAGTTGGTTCCTGGAAATAAGGCATAGAAGTTGGCCCTTGGGTGCTTAAGTCACTTTCTAATCTCCTGCTTTCACCTGTTGGTCGCCAGTTGTATGTAACATGGATGCAGTGTCGTTTACTGGATTTCTACAAACCCCCATTCTTCCACTGAGTCTTTGAAATACAGCCTGTTATTAAACTGAAACAAGCTCTCTGGCATCTGAAAATTGATATATTTTTGTAAAATGAAAAGGTTCCACTAGTGTTTTGAAGCTGATGATAGACAATCTCATAATTTAGTAGCTATCACAACAATGCTAGTTAATACATAAATTCAGCCTTCCCAATGCCTGGTGGAAAAAGAAGTGGCAGAGGGATTTTTATCATCCCACCTGCAGGAAGGGGCTGAAACCCCTGTTGCACCCCAGGGGTGGTGGAGACAACCCCTGGCTGCAGTTTCAGCTCAGCGCAGTGTCCTTGCAGAGTCATGGGTCTGGCTGAAGCATTCCTTCATCAATAGGCACCATTTATCACCAAGATGCGGCTGGGTTCCAACAGCGACAGAAGGAAAACACTGGCAATGTTTTCATTAAAAGGTACAAAAGATTTGCAGTGTAGCTGACAGAGGCCATATGTGACCTGCTTAGTGTTCAGCAGGGCTGATAAAGAGCAAAAGGAGTGTCCTGTGAAGGTAAAGCTATACCTCACCTTAATGAACAGCAACTCGAGTAGGAGGTGGGAGAGGATGATCAGATTTCCCCTGACCTGGAGTTCAACTTCTTTGGATGCAACCAAGAATGGCTGAGATAGCAAGGGAGCTCAGCATAAAGGGGGTGAGAAAAGCAGGGGGGAAGCTTGGATTGGGGTTGTCCACAAGCTGCTAGCAACAGCAATGATCTGCAGTTAACACAGTGTCTTTTGCACATGTCAGCAAAATCCTACTAGGAGGACCAGTGGGATTAGTGCAAAAACATCCCCTGCTTCCATACTTGTGGACATACAGAGAGAGACGCACGAGCACACACAGAGTCCCCTCTGCTAGGGCCAATAAGACAAACTCTAGGACCTCACAGAGATGAAAACAGCAGCTGAAACATGGTTAATGTTCATGGAAATAGTGGTTAACATCATGTTTTGGCGAGCAGATAAAATTTCTTTTGAAATCAGCCCTCTTAGATGGGCAATATTTGCCCTATGGTAAATCCAAGCTAGTGAAAGAAGGCAGCATGAATGGATCTGTGTAAGACTATTGTTGTGGTGTGGAGGAACAAGAGACACCCACTACCACCTGCCAGTCTTGCATATCCATTTTACACACATGATGAGCCACAACAGTGGCCATGAGCCACTGTTCACCAAGGTCTTGGCAGACAAAGCAAGTCCCCTGTCACCCTGAGCTCTGTGAAGAGTCTGGAATGCTGCACCTCACCTTCTGATTTTATATCTAGGGCACACAGAAGTGCTAAGGGACTGTGGGAAGGGATTGAGACTGTTTCTTACAGTAAGGACTTTGGTCTTCTCTAACCTGAGTCAAGACAAGATGCCCATCAGTCCTGTTCATCTTATTCCTAATCTTCCCATCTGTCTGCCACAGGCATTTTGCCTGACTTTTTGTAATTCATGTTTACACAGTGTTTTGTATTTGCCATCTTTCCTTTCATTCTAGTATTTTTAGCTGCTACTGCAAAATCAATAACAAGAAAAAACTTTACAGAAGCACCATAGGAGATGTGGTCTGTGTAATCATACCACATGTAAGAGAAGATTGAAAGAGACCTTGATCTTACTGCTGAAAAACACTTGAATAAATCCAAACATTTCCTCAAAGTTAAACTGGAGGTCAGGGATAGAGGAAGAGATTCAAAGTTGCTCCATTCCCTGTGGACTTGAGATCAGAGTAACCACAGCTAGCTTGTAACACCAGGCACTGAGACACAGTGAGGTCTGGAATGGCACTTGGCAACGTTCAGTCTAGCCAGACCTGAGGATTCAGTTCCTCTGGCTGAAGGCATTTGGGTGCTAGTTCACCTGTCAGCTGCTGGGGCCCTGCTTACAGCAGTGCTGCGTGGAAAATACTGCAACTGCTTTATCAGTTAGGAAAGTGAACCACAGTGAAGGGCTAAATCTCCCCACAGCCAAAAGGTTAACATAAATAATTCTATTCCAAGATGTTATTTATTGTTTCTTCAAGTAGCAACTCTCCACAGCCCCGTGGCTCTGTGGCTGGAGTATGGTTTCACAGAATTCACGTGGGCACTTGTTTAGGTGCGTGAGAGGAAGATCTATGTTGCAGATCCTGACATGCTCTCCTTGAATATCACATGTTACTTACCTCATGCCTGCCCTCTGCTCTCCTCCTTCACTGCCCCATCTGTGCAAAGGAGGCTTTGTAGAGCTGGCAGGGTCAGTGATTAATTACACAAAGATAAACAGAGTTAATATTCTTCCTGGATAGAACTAATTACTCAAGTGTTTGCTTTTATGAAGCTCAGATTGATTGTTTCAGGGACAAATCAGTCTAATTGAAAAGACCATTTGTTTTCAGAAAAGGAAAAATAACATGTTTGTGCCTCAAGGGTTTTGGGGAGCTTTTTTCCCCTCCCCTTTTCAAGGAAATGGAAGCAGTGGAAGAGCTGGGGCATATTGTTGCATCCCTCACTGGACATCACATCTACCCCTATGGCTGTGCCCTAGACATTCCCCCTTTTTTTTTTTAACACAAGCTGTTATTTCTCCCACCAGCACTCTGTGGAGGAACCTGGTGTGTGAGGTGGAGGGTATGCACACACTGAAAAACAAACCCAGCCCAACAAGCTCAGGGTTGAGCTGAACAAAGGCAGTAAAAGAGAAGGAGTATGACTTGGTCAAGAGCATGAGAGTAGATTCACGTCTTTTGATTGTATATTCTCTCAACTGATTCATGATTTGTGTTACTTCTGGGAAACTGGAAACAACTGGCACATCATTTCCTCTCCAACACACTCAAAACACTTCACAGCCTTTCTGTTGCCTGAGCCTTCTGTGTCACCTCCTACTCCCTCCTCTCTATGGCACCTCAGCACCTCGGAGCACTTTGAACTACTTTGCCGTTCCTTGCAGCCCACCCTCTCTGATGACTTCTATCACTGATGTCTCCTCTTCCTTTTGTCATTTGCTTTTGTTCCTCTCCAGCAGACTTAGGCATGCAGAACTGTAAGTGTGGAGCAGCTATGGGAAAAAGCTGCCTGGGTGTTGTAACAGAAAATGCTGAAACATAAGACAAGGCACAACAGAGGACTGGTATAAAATGCATGCCTGGGTATAAAATTCGTCCCTGAGAAACCTTGTGCAATGGACTGAAGCAAGGAACTAGAAAAGGGGTTGCATCTCAGGATGGACCTTGATTACTGCTACCTGAAGATGTCCAGGAGTGTAGACTGAGGCTGGATGGCTGATCTCCAGCTCCCGATCCCTGCTTATAGTACCAGCCTTCTGCATCACTGCCCCATGACTTCCTGTGAATGGAAGGGAAGAGGTTCTTGCTGTGGAGTTGGGCTTGTGGCTGAGCAGGACACTTGCATGTCATTCAATTCAGGCTAATACTAGCCAGGGATCTGTACTGGCCACGATAAGGCAGGGTGGGTGAAACTCTGTGTGCTTTGCCACATGGAGCAGGTGACTGTGTCCCCTTTTGGCTCCAAAAATCTCTCAACAGAGATGAATCCTATCAGTCTGCTTCCTGCTACCTATTGCCTGAGTGATGCTAAACGTAATCAATCCTGGCTAAAAGTAATCAATCCTCAATTATCTGTGCTTAGGGATAACTTAGACAAGGAAAAACTGCTGCCCAAGCATGCAACAGTGTACAGGTTGGGGCACTGAGAGACAGGAGACATTTCCAAGGAAGGTGATGTTTACTACAAGGGCAGAAGGTTGATCTGAGAGTGAAGTGGCAGAACAGCCCCAGAAGCTCTCAGTGGAGACAGGACCAGACCACCAGGGGAGAGTTAGTAGCATCATTCTGAGGAAGAAAAAGCCAGGGCTTGGCAGGCAGAAAGAGGCTCAGTGGCATGTGCAAAGAAACTGTCTCCTGCTGCTTGTTTTCATCTGCTGTTTGCAGCTGTGCTTGGGAAAGCAGCAATGTGGACATTCTTCACAAACAGACATATAGAGCACTCCTTCACCAGTGAAAATAACCCTCCAGACATTTTGCTCACTTGTCAAAACTGAAAGGAACAGAGATACCACTGCTGAATTAAGCTCAGAATGACGTGAAAGGGAACCCCAAAAAGATGAGTCTGGCCCAACTCTACCTAGCACTGGTCAGGCGAGCATTTTGCTGCTTTAGAGAACACAAAACATAAAGCAGGCAAACACTTTCTCACAAATACCTGCATCAGGTAATTAGCCAGTCCTTTCATTAAGCCATGGCAAGGATGATGGTATGCTGTTGCCACCCACATTTTGACTTAAGATGAGAAAGCCCAGCAGCACCTTGTAAATCCCAACACTGCTGACAGCCAAAATCAGCAACAGCTCATTCCCTTGGGAAAAAGATTTGTGAGAAAGGTGCTGAGCTCTTCCTACCCATATGCTTTATGTTCTCACTACATCTTTTCCTTCACCTGCTTTCTGTTCATCTCTGTCGTAAAACTGATGTGTGAGAGCCCAGAGCTGAGGATTTTCATTTTCCTTTCCCTACTTCCCCCTCCCCCAAGAGAAGATACTTTTAATTGTTTGAGTATTTCCTTAAAAAGGGCTTTTCTCCAACTCCTGGCCTTCTCTTGCTGTCCTTCCCTTTTGTTCTGGATAAATTATACAGTGTCAAGTGACATCAGCAGCCATCCCTGCTCCAGTCCAGCACTGCAATGTGTACAGCAGAGAGAGAAAAGTGCAAAAAGAGTGAGAAAATGAATTACTGGATATTAAAATTTGCTGACCCTTTGCAATTGTTAATGCTGAGAGAGGATTTTTTTTTTCATGTGGGAGGGCTGGGCAATTTTCACAAAATTGCTGGGCTGTTTGGTGATCAGGCAGAAATTCAACTGCAATAACACGTTCTCTGGTTTCCTGCCTGATTACCAAGAGGTTTGGAGGTGAAGCCACAAAGTTTGACACCTTTGATCAAACCTTTCCTGCTATTAGCAGGAGTTTTCACCCTGAGAGTGATATGCCTCATTATGGAGGTAACAGCAATAACTTTTCTCCTTCAGTTTCAGGGTTGATGCCACAGAAAACACCTGCTCATGGGTACCAGTGTTATGGAGAAATGCTGAAGAACAACAGCCTGTCCTCAGGCTTAGTGGGAACAGTCAGCAGTGGAAATTAGTTAGGACATTTGTCTTTTCCCTGTTTCACTTGCTGCAATCGTTTCTTATTTCTACAGGCTACTAATAACCATCAGACTGATAAACAGGAACTCCTATTTGTACATTGCAAAGAGAATCTGTCTTGCCCAGTACCACCCAGTAAAGCAGTGGCACAGAGCCACCGAGATCTCTGTTGGGATCTGACTCAGTGACACAGCTCAGAGGAAAAGCTACCTGACAATATTTTTTTCATAACCCTGCATACATATATACATGGATAATGAGGTAAAAATTGCACCATATTTCATAAGAGTGCTGCAAATTCATTCATCTCTTTGCCAAAATGTTTTCCAGAAGTATTCCCAAATTTTGCTGTCCCACAGGTAACAGGATTAAGCAACTGATATCCTTGTGGCAAGGAGAGGAGAGGAGAGGGGAGGGGAGGGAGGGAAGGGAAGGGAAGGAAAAAGGAAAGGAAAGGAAAGGAAAGGAAAGGAAAGGAAAGGAAAGGAAAGGAAAGGAAAGGAAAGGAAAGGAAAGGAAAGGAAAAAGGAAAAGGAAAAGGAAAAGGAAAAGGAAAGGAAAGGAAAGGGCTGATTGAAGTGGAGGAGCGCTCTGCTGCTGTTTAACCCATTCAACAGGCATACACCTTGGAGGACTTCTGTTCCAGTTTTTAAGCAAAGTGTACTTTTGCACCAAGTCAAACCCTCTCCAGAACTGCTATAAAGAAGACTTTTTTACAAGCTAATCTCACCAGCAGAGTGGAAGAAGTTAGTAACGAAAACAGCATGCCATGAGTTTTCTCTCTTCCTGTTGCATTTGTTTGCTGACATTTTATAATTCTGTTCCATAACCTTGTGACTTATGCTGATTCTTTTGGTGTGAAAATAAAAATATGGAAATGTGGATTTTGCTTCATTTTGCAGAGCAGTTGATAGGAGCACTTCATGGTCAGATATAACTGCTGTGTATTTTATTGAACTGGAAACATACTGGAAGGCAAATCACTTTGCAGATGTCAGGGCAATCTAATCTGCAAGGAACCTGATCCTAAAAGCATCTGCACTGCATTGGTTTTTAAACATTAGGAAAATTTAAACATCTCAAAAACCTATTAGAAGTTAAATGTTCTTGCTTACTTGCAATGACAACCTTGTGACTCAGAGAAAGAATCTGAGGATTTGAGTCAAGGTATGTATGTCCTTCTTGAGGATCCACAGTTTTCACTCTGGTCTCTGATTCCATTCTCAGTACACTGTGTGACTGTTGGCATGTCTGGGAATGCCAACAATGCAACAGATTCCATCCTAGCAAGATAGTTTTCTACCACCCTGGGATGTTCAGAAGGTTTAGTCATGACTGTTTGGAAGTCCTTCTGAGACAACAGCCAAAAGAACATTATTATTTAGGGTGACCATATTTCCATAATAAAAACTTGGGACATTTTTAATGCCAGTATTTCTCATCATTGCAAAAGAGTTCAAATGCCCTTTTTATGGTGTTCTAAAAATGTCAGGTTTTGATCATGTCTCAACATGTATATATTTCTCAGAGCCAGGACATGGGGGTTTATTTTGCCAAGTAACACCACATTCTGATAAGGTTCATTAAGGCAGCTGATTGTAAAAGGACATCTCTGACTCTGGAACCTTAGTGAACCAGCTGAGCAAATGGTGGTTTGTGGCTTTGCCCTTCACTAATGGGAATGCTGGGTGAACCTTTCTTAAACACCAAATGTTCTGCTCAGTTCAGAGTTGCACCTTGAACAAACATTGTCTTTACAAAAACTGAACACTGATTATGTTCAAATCAATTAATGGGAAAAGACTGAATAAGCCAGGTTTTCTAAATGAGGCTGCTGAACAATAACAAGAAGTAAGTTTTATCTCACAAGAGTCAGAGAACTGCAGCATATCAAATGCAGTTTGCAACATTTTGCTTTTCACATGTTCATTGCTGAGTGATTTTGTCCCAGCTTAAAATTTCATGTAAACTGAATTAGAATACTGAAGTGATAATTGTAGGAGTTTATTATCTCCATGTAGCAATAGCAGCCCTGCTCAGGAAGCCAAAATCAAGAGGTCTTAGTTTTAAGCCAGAAAATATCTTTGGAAGGTAAGATTATAGTAATTCTAGAGGACTTCTTCATAGCTTCACAGCATGAAAACATCCTGCCATTAGGTAGAAATCAAGGCTCCACATCAACAGTTTATTCCAAGCTATTCTCTTCTGACCTGCCACAGAGCCAAGCCTCAAATTTAACATTCAGGCCTTGAATCATGTATTATGAGATAAAAAAAAATCTCCAACGTCCTCCTCCCTCCTCCAGCTAAATCAAACCAAAATTATTTCAGGCAGAGAAGTCATGAACAAGACAAACACAGCAGGGCCACAACGTGCAGCCTGATATTGTTGGCTCTAAACAAATAATTGCACATTCATTTTAACAAACATCTGAAGAGCTGCACTGCACAGAAAGAAGAGTCCAGAGGCCAACATCCATTCCCAGAGCAAGTACTTTGGCTTTGGTGGAGACACTCAATAGGTCTGCAGAACTATTGTGCTTCTCTCACTTCCAGCAATATCCAAGCACATCTGAATCACATTCTGCTAACTGTTTCCTCTCTCCCTGTACAAGAGCAGCACTAACAAAAAGAGCAGCAAAAGAATCAGGCTTTGCTTTTATGCTTGGTCCAATATTTCAAGTACTTTGGGGCTTTGCTAGTTCCCTTGAACAACAGCCACTTCTTGGTTTATTCAGCATAAATTATACAATTATGTTTCATATCATCACAAGACATTCACAAATGAATAGCAGACACCCCTTTGCACTCAGCCTCTTTAAACAGGATGCTGACAGAGGAAAGAATGTGTAATACAATGAGTGCACGCTATTTCCAGTGGCAAGAGCCTTTTACACCTGCATAAATAGAGCTAGGCCTGTCTGGTTGTAGAGGCATTGTCTCTGCCAGTTACATGCCCAACTGTTACACCACTCATTGTTTTCTTTATGGTTTGGTGTGCTGGCTTACTTTCCACATTGACTTAAACCTCTACCAGAGTTATTACCTTTGTGAAAAGGCAAGGAAATAACAATAGAAAGTAACAATATACTGCAAAGACATTGCTGGACCTCTTTAGTATAGCAAAGAGAAGTTTCACTGAATAAATATGCTGCTGAACCTGACCTTTTGATTGCCACAGACATGAAAAGCAGCTTGGTTCATTTCCTCTGCTGGGTATTGGGATATTTGCTGAAAATGGTTCCAGTGTCAATAGATTTCAGATCTTACTGACCACTATGGGTCTAAGCTCTCTCTGAGCACCTCTGTTCATAATTTAGGTGCAAGCCAAAATTTTCAACTTCCATCCAGGATCACTTTTGAGGCACTCTTCCTTCTCACATCAGCTCTCCAGAGAGCTTCAGTAATTCCTTCCCTTTGATGAGGGTCTGGCCCAGATGGTGCAAATAGTGATGTGGTAGAGCCTGAGAATGGATCACCTTGAACATTGAAATAGATCACCTTGGACACTGGAAGCCTTTTCAAGCCTAGCCTAGTTGCTAGGCTTATGTTCAGACTTCCTGATTTGGTTCTTAAAACAGCCATGAGTGCCTGCTCTTGTTCAAGTGACTCAACAAATCCTGCTCCAATTTAATCCCTGGGAGGAAGCTCTCCAGAAATAATGAGGAACCTTAATCTGTCTTTGGCATTAGAGGTGATTCCCCAAACCTAGCCATGGTAATAGAAGGTTTTGAGCACAACTTGTCACAAATATACAGAGAGAGATAAAAAATAGAAGAAACATAAATCCTCCAGACTCTGTGATATAGACAGGGAAAATGCCACATCATCAGCTGTCAGCTGCCATTGAATGATCAGAAGGCTTTGATATTTAAAACAGACTTTTAAACCAAATGCAGTGTAAGATTAAAAACTATGAACCTGTTTAATTGTTTGGCACTATGCAAGGAACAGTTTGTTTAATTAAAAGGTATTTGGCAACTTGTTGGATTGTAAAATGTTTGACAATATGCCAGTCAGACCCTTGAAGCTATAATAGCAACACAGGACTTGTGTATGCTGTACATTGTGCACCACATGCAGGGCATGTGTCTTACAATGGAGCCATTTTGAGGTGGATTTAATAGCTGAGGAAGGTGCCAGCTGAACAATGTGAGTATTTTGCAACATAGCTACTGCATGAGCAATGTCAGTGAAGGATTTCCCCAGGCACTATGCAGACAGCACTTCTCTAGTTTTTATCCTCAGGGTATCTCACTCTTACCCTCTACACTAGAATGCTTGGCCCTGCACACATGGAGAAACTCTGGATCTCTTCTACTAACCCCAGGATTTATTACTCCTTGGTTACATGACCCAAAGCATCTTAAATGAGGCTTTAAATGGCCTGCTCCCATCTGGTTGAAGAGGTGGACACTTAAAAGACATTGAGATAAAATGCTACACCTATAATGCATTAGCTGTTCTGTGATTGTCTGTGAAGAACAAGATACTACACTCAAAGTGAAACCCTCCCAAATAAAGATGAGGGAGCCATCCACATGCAGATCTTTCTGCTCATGTTACCATGTTTCCCACATGTAGTTTAAAATTGAATGTTTACTGGATACCAGCACAGCTCTCTGCCTTTCCAGAGGGGTAAGCTGACTTCATTGTGTTGAACACATTGATACAAAAATAAACAGATGACAACTCAGTAATTTCCCTGATTAGAAATGTGAAGGGAGCAGGTCCTTTGGGGTTATATCAGGTAACTCAGCTTCCAGTTAGAGCTGCTTTTCCTTGTGTTTTTTTTCTGGCCATTCTGATTTTTTTTCTAGCAAAGAAAGAAAATTGGAATAGTGGAAAATACAGGAACAGAGCTGCTCAACATATGTCAGTGCATAATTTCATGTTAGAAATAGGCAAATTTGAAACCAGCTTGGCTCAGCAAAGCATTCTGATAGGAACAACTACATTTTTGGTAGTAATATCAACAATTTGTTTTGATTTCTTTCCTTTTGTTCTTTAAATGCTAAACTGTTATGTGACACAGATAATGTTCTGATTTGCTGTTTGAATGTATAGTACACATAAGTTATTACAATACATTAATGTGTGCATTATTTCATGTTTAACATTATGTTCCAGCATTGAATGGAACTTATTATCTTGAAGTTGATTCTCAATAAAGACATTTCAAAATATTGGAATTCTTTGCTGAATAAAAATTTGGGGGATTTGGCCAGTTTTCATTAAAAGCACATATAAACAAACTTCCAAATGTAAACATGAGGATCAATTTCAATTTGCTTTTTATTTCATAGCACACAGTTGGGTAATTATTTATTTTTAATATTGTACCCTGACACTGTCCTTCTTTTGCTCAGTAAGTTGATAAACTCAGGATATTTCATTTTGACTCCTGCTCTAGGTTGCCCATTGTGCTGTCAGCAAGTTGCTTCAATTTTCTGAGCTTAAGTTCTCTACCAGGAAAATCATAAAGCCTCTTATAGAGCTAAAAACTTTGAGAAACCTTACCAGCTGTGTCTTCTTCCACCCTGCTTTCAAAGCCCAGAGACTACAAACTCTTCCCAGGGAATCTATCCCTGTGGTGTTTTTCCTTGCCCTTAAAAAGTTTTTCCTCCTGTCTAACCCAAACCACCACTACTGCAATTTAAGCCCATTACTTCTTGCCTTATCCCTAGTGGATATCGAGAGGAGTTCATTACCTCCCTCTTTGCAGCAGTCTTCAACATTTTTGAAGACTGTTATCATGACTGTCTCACAGTTGTCTTTTTTCCAGACTAAACAATCCAAGTTCTGTCAATCTTTTCCACAGAAGTTCTATTTTCAGCACTTCTCATCATCTTTTTCATTTTCTGCTGGATTCTATTTTATGTTGCCATCACACTGTCCTCTTTCTGCCACCTTCTTGGTTTTATTGTTGTAGCTGGAATCATTTTTCTCCAGGTCCACATATACCAGCTGGCACAATTCAAATGAGGTGGTGTGGCATTGCTGTTATGGCCCTAGTAAATAACAGCATGCCATGAACCTGACCATCAAGAACTGCTGATATAGCAGCAACATAGCCATAGACACCAGGACTCAATGCTAAAATATAAAGAGATTAAGTAACAATAGTTAGCTCAAGCTGATTATTGTCATGAAAGGCTTTTTTAGCTCTCCTTTCTCCTTTCCTTTCCTTTCCTTTCCTTTCCTTTCCTTTCCTTTCCTTTCCTTTCCTTTCCTTTCCTTTCCTTTCCTTTCCTTTCCTTTCCTTTCTTTTCCTTTCCTTTCCTTTCCCTTTTCCTTCTCTTTGCAAAGAAGGATTGTGATGAAAAATTGTGAGAATGAGGTTTATAAGCAAAACATCACTGGAATGTAGGAAAGTTCTTAGAAAGTTGGTTGCCTTTAAAAAACATTGAAAAGCCTAGTTTTCTTGTCAGGTCAAAAGAGTGACTTTTATTTTGTTAAAATCAACTGCTTAAAGGCCTGAAATTATTGGGAAGAAATGATGCCTGGCAAGTGTGCCTAACTATATGCAAACAACCAAGCAGCTCTAACTTGTGGTAAGAATGCTACTTCCATCTGGGCCACTAGCAAACACTTCAGCAATACAAAACTCCAAAGTACTCTGATCTACTATCACAATCAACAAACTTCACCACATCTATTCTCTTCCCAAATATACTCCCCAGACTCACCATGAAGTGACAGATCTAACTTGCCAAATCTAACATTTATAGTGCTCCTCTGTGTACAACACCACAAGGTGTCTATTACATAAATCTAGTCTGCTTTTTCATGCCATATATATTTCTGAATAAATACAATTTCAAAGGGAAGATAATTATTTCAGCACAAGTCTCAGTATGGAAATTTGGAGAAAGGAAGTAAATATTTATTCCTACATTTATTTCTTGGAAAGCTGTCTTGTCTATAAACTGTTCCAGGCTTGTAAATTCTCCTCTGAAAGCTAGTCACAGGCATATCTCAGATGAGTTCAGACTGTGCTTTTATTTCAGACAAGCTATATATGCTTCAAAGACTTATCTAATTCTCCCTTAAAGGTCTTCAGTTTAAGAAGTTGAGCTAGAAGTACCCCAACAAAGAGCTTCTGTGCCTGATTTGTTCCTACTTTTTCTTGCTCTGAAATTTGAAGAAGAGTGTTTCAGATGATTCTTCCAGCACTCTGTCTTGCTGACCTTGATCAGAAATAGGAAATGCAGTACAAATCAAACTTGAGCCACTGTGTATTAAAAGGGCACACATGGAGCTATAGGCAAGGTATCCCCGTGGCCCTGGTTTAGACAAAGCCAAGTAGCTGGGGTCCATCAGGAGATGCTTGATTTAAGTCTCTCTCCTTTTTGTGCAGAACATCACATACAGTAGGGTCACTGTGGTAATCTCTACATTTCTTGCTTTCTGCCCCTCTGCACAGTATGCTGGCAGCAAAGGAGATTCTGCCCTTTTTTATTTTTCAATAAAGCTAAAATATTAACTATTTCACCTTTTCCACTGATTACTGAAGTTCAAAACAGGCCAAAGCACCAGTGTGCCCAGGGCAAAGCTATGGAGCTTATAGGTTGTTGCCACCCTTCACCCCTGTGTTCATGTAGGCAATAAGCACCTAAGCACAAACAAGGCAGTCACAGGGTCAGCAGGCCTTCAGCTAAGCATTTTGGTTTGCTGAGTAGGACTCTCCCAAACAGAAGTCTTCAACATGTTTATACTAAAAATAAATCCTGTTGAAAAAGAGTATCTCAGGCCTTGGGAAAAAGCCAGACAAACAAACCAACTCAGCCCTTTACATTTTTTTTCTGAAGAATCCTGTCCTGTCTCATGGATGTTGCCTTCCTTTTTATCACATCAATAGCAATACTGCCTAGGGATATCTCTTTTCAGCTGGCAGCCTTGGGCACTGTACCTCCTGCATTAAAACCTCCTGTCCTGAGGCGATGGGAGCTGCAGGTTGACTGAAAAATTGTCTCCTTTCATTTTTGGATGTAACTCAAACCCACAATATAAAAAGGAGGTTGGATCCTCAAGCTGGCATCTAAACTCTCTCTCCTTCCAGGGATCTGCTTTCAGAGATCATCCCTGATGAGCTGTCCTCTTATAGTCAGCTGTTTAGAGAAGGAACTGTGGGAATTTCACTGACATTCATGTTGTTATTATCACTGTTTAATATTCACAGGGGCTTGGGACCTTTTGCAGATCCTACTCTCTTTCACAAAACACATTAAAAAAATCATGGTCCCAAAGAGCTTGTTATCTAGTTAGCAAAAAACCCCAACAAACAAACAAAAAACACCCATCCCTGGAAGCACAGAGAAGGAGAGTTGTAATTAATAAGACACACAGGGGTCTTTTGCAATAAAAGTTTAGTGCTCAGAACTACTAGATCTGATAATACTGATAGATTACAGACATGGGTTTAGCCTTCAGTTTCAACATCTTCAGCTCTCACAGATTTATATGTTTTATTGGTGACCAAGACCAAGTCCTTTTTATCAAGGAGGATGAGTTCAGTCAAATGCCAGGTAAAGACAGAAATCTTTCCTAGCATCTCCCGTCAGTTCTGCCAGTCTCCTTTGGAGCATCATTCCCCTCCAGGCAGTAGGGCATCTTACATGTGCAGTGGGGCAATTCAATTGAAGTCAAGGGGAGAGGGCAAGTCATTTCTGTCCATCTCAGTGTGACAAGACCTCCTCTTCCTCCCAGCTCCTGAGGGGTTTCTGGTAGTCAGTGAGACCTTGTGCTTTTCCTCCTGGCGTCAGCAACTTTCCCCTTTTATCACATTTGCTGCTGACTCCTTCCAGTCTGCTGCCTCTTGCAGTTGTCTGCCAAAACCAATATTCTCACAGCTGCCAAAGGCAGCTTAGACTGGCACATCATAAAAGGCAGCAAGGGCCACATTGCCAGATCAAAATAAACCCGGCCACTTCAGCACCTTCTGACAATGTGTTTGACATGTCTGTGCCGTGGCCTCACTCCTTGGCTCTGACAGGACACAAACATGACCATGACAGTTCACATGAGCATCTTGCTCCCTCTCTGTAGGCCCACCAGGAGTGGCCCATAAGACAACACAGTGCCATAGACCTAATCCTGCTCCTTCCTCATACCCACTTTCTTTCCTTAGGATTACAGAGGACAATGGTTGAATACCAGACTGTCCTTGTTGCCTTTGGTAGGGCTCACCTCCTAGCCTGGCCATGATTAGGTGCATCTACTGCTAGCTTATTTATTGCTGTCTCCTGATATTGGTATGAACAGGAAGAGGTCTTGGCCATTACAGTAAAATATATCTTGTTTTGGAAGGAGCTTATCCTCTGTGTCCCTCTGCAACTAGTATCAAAAGAGAAGAGCACCTCTACACATTCCCAGCCAGCACGACATTCTTCTTTTCTGAGAAAAAATGATGAAACTGGCACAGCATCCTGCAAAACAGGAATTCCTAACCCAGGTGGTCCTTTCCCATTTGCTGTTCCAAAGAAAACTTTGGCTTGTGAACAATATCTAACAGGAAAGAAATTCAGCACAAAACAAGAAGAGTGAGCCCTGGGCAGAACAGGATAAACAGTGCCTGAACTTTCTGCTTTGGGTAGAAAATATATTTATTTTCAGGCTTTGAAGGCATAAAGCCTCATTGCATTTTTACTTAAGTCAGTTGGTAAAGTCATTCGAATTTCTCTGGGGAAAGGTCCAAGGGCAGGAGTTTATGGGTCACTGAGGGTGAAAAGTGTTAATCTCAGGCACAGGGTGGAAATCTGTGTTTACTGAAAACTCATCTTGCAAGGACACAAGCTCCCTCATATCTCTTCTTAGCATGCTAATAAAATGGGGACACACAGGGTAGCACACCAATCTTTTTTAAGAGTACACAGTTATCTAGGGGTCTCTCTTCATCTGATTCCACTTCTGACACCATGAAGCAGGCACAGCTTTTGGGGGAAAATGCCAAACTTCTTTACTGCTTATTTTGTCAGATCCTACTTTACTGCTCTTCTCCCCTTTGGCACATGAGTCAACAAGTTTGCAGCATCTTGCCACCTCCCTTCACCCCATGTTAAGATGCTTTAGACACAGAGGTCAATTTGTAGGGTCAGTGAACTTTACAGCCATCAAGAAGCATTTTCCAACCTCCAGACTGCTACCATCAGGTGAAATTAAAGACAACACTATGTCTGGAGTTAGAAGCTTTTTTTTAACCTAGTAATGTTGATATTTAAGAACCTTTCTATCAGCTGCAGTTAGTGGACCTAATCAGGAACCTTTCTAGGTCTCTCTTATTCTGCCATTCTGCCTCTTCTTTGACATCTTCATTTGTGGAAAAATCTTTGGGGATAAAGAGCTCTTCCTTGCCTCTTCTGTGGCTGGGAAACACATCTTGTAGCTTATCCATGCATGCCATCTTATAAACTGATGGTGGGAATGACTCAAGTATTTTAGCAGAGTTAAAATGGTGCAAGTACATTGTTAGATGCATCTTCCTTACTCACAGCTATCCAGATTCCTCAGATTTTAAGACAGTTATAAAAATAATGAGATGAGTCTCTCTCTTAGGTGCCCCTGTGTCTCTACATTGAACATGGAAAGAGCTCAAAGGTTGCTTAGATTGGATATCTAAATTTTCCATGGATAAGGTCAGTGCCAGAGTTAAAGAAAAGGCCTTCATAAATACTGGCTATGGAAGATGAGAATATTATGACTTTCAATCTATCAGCTGCCACTTTTATGCTTCATTAGCAAACAACCTTCTACTCTTTTTTTAACTTCTTGAAGCTGTTTTTTAATTTTTGAGTGAAAAATTTTACCATAAGAAAACAAGGCATCATCTCCGAGGCTAAGGGGTGACCTCATCTATGCTTTTAAATATGTGAAGGGTGTGTGTCGGGAGGATGGGGTCAGGCTCTTCTCAGTGGAGCCCAGTGACAGGACAAGAGGCAATGGCTGTAAGCTGAAGCATAGGAGATTCATAGTAGAAATTTTTTCCCAGTTCAGGTGCCAGAACACTGGAACAGACTGCCCAGAGAGGTTGTGGAGTCTCCTGCTATGGAGGTATTCAAAACCCGTCTGGACGTGCTTCTTTGTGACCTGGTCTGGGGAATCCTGCTGTGGCAGGGGAGTTGGACTAGATGATCTTTCGAGGTCCCTTCCAACTCCTAATATTCTGTGATTTTGTGAAAAGTCTTCCCTTTGAAATGGTTGATTTTGAAAAGATTCTTTTGCCAGGAAAATAAAGATAAAGCATTTCCCATCAGGGTTGCTTTCTGGATCAGCCAGGGTGCTCCTCATGGAAGTCAGAACCTAGCTCTGAGTTTGTCATAATGTTGTCTTCTCCTCAGTTCAGCATTATCTCCAAAATAAAAATTTGGAGGACCTGCAGTCAGTCAAATGACATCTCTGGATTCCTTACCTAGTCAGTAGAGAGAGCAAAGTATCTCCAAACATGCTAAAATTGGTTGTACCTGAGCTGTGGTGTTTAAGATGAAACAGCTTGTGCTCTAGACTCATCCCTCTCTGTTACTCATTTTAGAAGACAACTTTTAGACTACAACTTTTAGACAACTACAGTTATAAGAACTGAATCTGAGCCTCCTATGACTGAAGTGTCCCAGTGCCTCTGAATACTCTTTACATCTGAATGAGAACTAATTGAAATTTGATAGCACCTTTCATTCCTCTGAGGGAAAATTCCTCTTCCATTCTGACATGGGATAAACCAAGAATGTGAATTTCCCAGGAGTCAGATATTTTTTCCCATCCTCTGCTATTTTTCATTCTCTGGTGCTAGATGTGGAGCTGTACAAGAGGGAAAGTTTGCCAAAAATATCAGCTCTTCCTAAGCAGCATGACAGATACAATATATGCAATGCAGATGGAAGATGGCACAGCGCAGACACTTTTATAGCATGAAGATTCTCAGCACTGTCAAAAGCAGAGTGTAAAAACAATAGGCCTGACTTCCCTCCCATCTGTCCTGGGGTAAAGCAGATATAAATCCAGGAGAGATGAACCTCTTTAAAAACAAGAAGTGAGAAGACTAAGAACTGGACCCATTTCACCTTCTAATCCCTGCAGTAATTCAAGTTAACACCATGTTATAGACCAATTTTCATGAAAGGCAAAAGGAGAAATAGGCTTAAGTTTTATGTGGAAATCAGAGGTTTGCATAAATTCCTGTTGTCCCCTTTTTATATGTTTACAGCCTCTGAAAATTAGCAAATCTAAATTACAAAACCAGATATTCTTTCAGGAAAAAGCTGGACCACCTTCACTACAAAACATGGAATCTAAACACTGCTCTCTAGATTCCTCCCCAACTCCTGTTTCTTCCCCGCTGAAACTACAGAAAAATTTTCCTCATCCTTAGCCTGTTACAGTTCTTAACCTACAAGAAGTAAGGTGTCAAACAAATACAGGAGCAACATGAAAAGAGATGACCAAGAAGTGGAGGAATAATGTCTGTAAAATCATGACTGGCCTGCACAAGATGAAAATAAAATAATTATTTGCTCTTTCAGCACAAGAACAAGAAAGAATAAAACCAGAAAACTGAAGAAAAGGTTAATTAAAAAAAAATATGGTTTTTCCATAGAACACATAGTTAAGCTATGGAAATGCTTGCCACAAGAGGTTGTAGAAAGTAAAGTTTTACAAGAGCTTGGAAAACTTTGGAAGTAAAAAGCCCAAATCTATAAGGAAGTGTTAAATACTCTAACCCAGGAAGGCACCTGAACCACACCATGCCAAAGCCCGAGGAGTATTCTGTGGACATATCCCTACATGTGTTCCCTGGACCGTGATCCTGAACATTCAGTGTAAGCTGACTTTGAACAAAGGGATGGACCTTTGGCCTGCCTGTACATGGTTGCTCTTCTGTCAATGTATGGGATGCAACCTGCTGGGACAATGTCTCCACCTCTTGCTCTGACAAGGGCTATGCCTGCAAAATCCACATGTTCTTCCAAAAGCCACTCACAACTTGTGTTCATCCCCAGATGTCTGGCATTGCCTGTTGCCTACTTGGCAAGCCAGTTGTAGGAGACCTGGCTGAGTCTCAGGTTCACATGGTAGCTTCCTTCCCTCCTTGTTGATGCTGTCAGTCCCACATCCTGCTCTCAGCTGCAGAGTGACTCAAAATCTTTTTGACAATCCTTCAAGGCTGTGGTCCAGAACCCCAGCATTTAATAATCATGCTATCCAAGCCATTTAAATCATGGATCAAGAAAGAACAAAGTAAAATCCACTCTCTGAGCCCAGCTGCACACATAACAGAGTTTTTACAGCCTAACCCCAATGGGGCATTGAAATCCCTGGTTGACTCAAGAAGCCAGAAGATACTCTCCACAGGAGAGTGCAATTCTGGTATACAACCCATCTGGATCAATGCAGAAGGAAACAAGGCAGATGAGAAGAAATGTGTGGGACATAGCTAGAGGATGAATGAGTACAAACTGGCCCACACAGGATAGCAGCAAATTTCCCAGTAATACAGCATCATCAAAATTAAATCCTTCTACAAGTAGAGCATAGGATTGAGAGCTAAGGGTCTATTCATCCTGGGGAAAGGGCCAGATGATTGACTTTGCAATGTCTGAAATCAGACGTCTGTTAAGGACTGTATGTGACAAACTCTTTGCAGAGAGTTAATGGGGTCACTAGAAATGGCAAAACATAATAAGTTTAACGAGGCAATAAAAACAATTAGAAATGGCCTGGCTTGTAAGAGTTGGGATCGGAACTTCCTCACAGTTCAAGGCTGTTTGGATTGAAGGTTTTGTCTTGGTCTATAGAGAAGGAGAAGTGAGGAAGCAAACTAGAATTCATATCTATTCTCTCTGCCTTTTATGTGGTTGGGTGTGTTTTCAGGGGACTGTTTAGCCTGCTCTCATATCTCTATTTCTGTGAAGCACTGAAGTCATACTATACACACAGCAGCCACATTGATTACATCTGTTTAAAGTAACAGGTATTTAGATTCTGTGACACTGAAGATCACAAAATGCTGAACAGTTGTCTGGAAAGAAAGATTTAAGGCTAAGAACCATTCAGCCTCAAATACTCTAGAATTGGGATTTATGTATGTAAACTGCACAGTCAGATCCACTATGTAATTCACCTGCTCTTCAGAACTTGCAAATCCATTAGTGTCTAGCCCTTACTTACCATCTTCACTGTCCTGAAAGTTTTTCAGAAGCTGGAATTTGATAACAATGCAACTCAGAAGTATTTTGTCCATGAAAGTCTACCCATCTCCCATTTGGAATTCTGCTGTGATCTGGCAGCCACAGTTACCTAAAGCCTTGGAGACTCCTGAGCCATTAATACTGGTCTTAAGCACTGCAAACTCATGTTAATATGACGATGTGGATTAGTTAAAGACCTTTCTTGCAGTGGTAGTTCAGATTTCCTGAAAGCAACCCTAGAACCTATATCCATCCTCTGGGAGAAACGTTCTGGCCACAGAACTGTTACCACTGCTTTGGTTTTTAACAAGAACCAGCCCTATTGGGAATTTTTGTGGAAAGAAGACTTAACAAACTGTAACCTGAATGCAGATATGTCTTTATAGTACATTGGTCTTCTACCTTCAGGGAGGGATGTGGACACTTAGTGTTGGTGGAAGGATCTCTGGAGATACCCAGAGGGATCTGCCACACTACACTAACAGAAGACACTTGTTTACTCTCAAGTTCTGAATTAGACTATAAACAGAAGCTGAAAGTTTCAAGATAGATGAAATGCTAAGTCGTAGGTGTCTAAACTATATACACTATATATTGTCCTGCATTAATACATGTATAATACTCTATAGTGAATTACATATGCATTAAGTCAGTACTGTAGTTACTTCTTGGAGATCAAAGTGATCTCTCATACATGGTACAGCTCAAACTGAAGTTAAGAGTAGAAACCCTGTGCCATTCCCTCGCCTGTGCTCTGCCAAAAGCACAGTTGTGGCATTAATTTCTGGTGTTAGGTATCTGGTATCATTATCATACACAGGTAGGCTGGGAAACAGATATGTAAGAAAGAGCAAAACTAATAATGAATTTGAGGGCGAGTAGTCTGAATTATAGACTCTGCACTTCAGCATACTGAAGGTGCCCATGATATGCATGTAGCACAGCCTTCACTGAATAACTGATTTCAAACTAAGGAGTGATCCATTCAGAGCATGTGCTTCTTATTTCAGACACTAGCACAATCTGCTCATATGTGGGCTTCTTGTGTACCTGATCAAGGCTTGGAGGTCTGGGTTCCCAAGGAAAGAAAGCTGCTTCTAGGTTTTAGTGGTTTTACTGAACCAGTTGGATAAAAATAAATCATTAACCCCTCAGCACAAAGACTTTTGGACCATGTTTTTGCTAAGAAAAAGCATTGCAAGTCCAAAATCAACTGAAGCCAATGAGCCCTTGAACTGAGTGAGCCCTTTCACACCATAGCCTTAAAGGTGCCATGTGCCAAAATCTGAAATGTGCAATGGAGTCATCTTCACACTTGCACATAAATGAGACTTGCCTCAGGCAGTAACACACTCTTCACATAGCTGCTTTATGCCCTTTTACTTACTTAACTTATATTGCTATCTCTTACTGGCTTTTGATCCCACAGCATCAACCCTACCAATGCCTGATCTCAGATTCGGAAGTTCCTACCCTGGCAGGGACAGCAGAATGTATAGGACCATGTCAAATTCAAAGAAAGAAAAGATAAATTATAAGATCTGTGAGCACCAGAGAAAACAAGGAAGAGCTCCACTGTCTCTGTAGGCTGGCAGGACTGTGCTGGTTCCCCAGCTTGGTTGAGACCCCATGGAGGAAGTTTGCTTCAGACCAAAAAGGCAAAACTTCAGTAACTCAAGCCAATGCTCCTCAGATTTAAAACTAAGTACCATCTATCTTGAGCAGGGGAGCTGCTATATCATTGAATGCAGCACTTTTTCTCATGAGTGGAACACATGTTTATTTTGTCACATCATTTGTAAATCTCCAGTAATGGTGTAAGATTTTTATCTTCAACCTTTTTTTCATGTTGGGTTTTTGACAAGGTAAATGAAAAAGCCATCTCACTTGGCTGAGTTACAGAGCACAACTTCAAGGGCATTCTTTCATTTCCAACCTTCTGTTGCTTTTGACATAAATCTTGGGAGCTGGACTACTTAGAAAGCAGCAGGATACCCCAGTCAACATTTCCTATTCTTTCCTTTCAAAATATTCTTGTTTTTACTATAAGGAACTCTCAGAAAGGGGAAAGTTTTATTAATTTTCTTTTTCTCCAATGCTACAACTATGAGGAGATCAAGAGCAAAACTCATGTCACACCAAATCCATACCTGCTAAAAGCGATCCACTGAGTTCTGCTACATTTTGCATATGTGTATATTTAACCTCCTTGTTGCTACAGGATTTTTTTGCTACTCTTTCTTCCCCCTCTTCCAAGTGCTGATGGAGTTTTAAGATTCCAAGGCTAAGATATTTTAAACTTCAGCATTAACTGTATGTTTCCTCCGGGATATCCTAGGTAAACTAAATGCTGATTTTCTTGGCATGCTTCGCTAAGATTTTTTGGTATCAACATTTTCTTTGTCTCAGGTCACATGGCAGCAAAGTTCCTCCTGAAAGTTCAACAAAACTCACACTAAGAAAAAAATACATTCTCCCCTCATTTTAAACCATTATAAATTAGGCTCTAGACATGTGGGAAATTAGGGGAATTATTACAATGTGTTTATCTGTACCGAAAAATCAAACATGGGAAGGCATGGCCCAGGACTCTGGAGATCACAGTGTTAGAGAGAAACAAGATATAGAGTCATAGAATTGTTTAGTTTGGAAAAGACCTTTAAAAGCATTGAGTCCAACCAGTAACCTAACACTGCCAAGTCCACCAATAAACCATGTCACTAAGCAACATATCTACACGTCTTCTAAAAACCTTCAGGGATGGTGACTCCACCACTTCCCTGGGCAACCTGTTCCAGGGTGTCACAACCCTTTGGGTGAAGAAATTTTAGAAGAAACATCTCCTTTTTAAAGAAATATTTGTATGCACAGGCAGATATGCCTCTGTGTGTGAGTATACAAGCATACCAGCCAAAACTTGACAGAAAAGTTTTGAAGTGAGAACCCTGCAGAAAGAGTCTGACAGAAAGATGACATGTCACTTTCTATCATGTTCCTAGGCTGCTTTAAATGTAGCTATTATAAAACTGACTACAAAAGGCAAAGTTGACTGTGATGTCTATTTTGAGCATGTGCATGTACACAGACTTTAGGGAGTGTGTACATGAATTTGTGTCTTGTTCTGAGAAGACCTACCTACCCTTCAGTAAGATGTTGCACAGATTCTCACAATTGTCATCCTTGAGCTTTCCAGGCCCTTTGTGATTATTGCAGCCAATACTTGGGATTCTATGTTTGGTTGGTTTTATGGTACCATATGCTCTCATGCCATGTATCAAATTAAAGGCATAACTACTAACAAGCACCCATGTGCATGTGGCATCCAGGGTTCAGAATGGGAAAGAAGGAAACTCATCTACTTCTTCTGTTGGGAACTGCCTGTGGGAGGCAAGACTAAGGGCTGATTTAGGCATAAATCTGTTCCCTGTTAGGTGGGAATTCTCATTCCTTTTAGACTATTTGCATCTTTCAGGAAGAACATCTCACAGGACGATATTGTTTAAGAGGAATTAGAAGATATTTTTGAAAAACACATAGCATGTCCTCAAACCTAATCAAAGCATCTTAGTACAAAAATACAAGGAATATATGGAAATAAATTGGAATTTATTTGACTGTGTAAGCAATCCTACTTGGAATCGATGTTGAGTTTTAAGGCTGGACTATAAATACTTTACACACAACTTTCCGTATAATCAGCTCTCAGCTGGGGCCTGAGTGAATAACTGATCTGTTTCAGCTCACCTTCCCATCTGCTCAGCTCTGCCAATGCTGTCTGCCTTGACATCCTGATCTGCAGTTTCTCTGAAGACTTGACCATTCATTAAACCCTGTTAGGTTCTTCTAGAAAATGCAATCTTTCAAGGATGCTTTCTGTTAACCTGGTAAAAAATCTGCTTAGAGATGATGTAGTCTTTCATTGGAAAGGGGAACCTTTGGAGACCAGACAAATCTGCCTGTTGGAAATTAACTTACAGCTGCTGGTAGAGACACAAAGGTGTTAATTTGTGATGGAGAAAGGGAAATTTATTGCACTGAATTTTATCTAGCTTAAAGGCATTAGTCATATGTGCTTCTCCTCCTGTGGTTAATGTCTTAGTGGGAGAAGACTTCTTATTGAATGCTCTTTGGGAAAGGGACTTCTCAGAGGTTTTCTTATGTAGTGGAAAAACTTGCAACAGGTTTCTGTTACAACTGCAACAACATCACAATAGAAAAAAGCTCCATCTGGGTATTTTCTGTAAAGAGGTTTGAAGGGCTTTCTAGAAGGAGGTGATAAAGGAATCGTCATAGTTCATGTCCACACTTTTTCATGTTGAGTGACACCTCAATTGTAAAACAGTCTCAGATGTGAAAAAGTAACCATCTTAACAAGACTAGTCATCAAGAAATCTCAATGCCCAGCACCACACTCTTCCACAATGCAAATTGTTCTAGGTTTATTTTCAACTGTCAAAGCCCTGTGCAGGATTTGATGCTTATGTCTAGATTGCCTCTCACATGGTGACATCTCTCATCCATGCTCACAAGTACTTTATAAGTTTAGCTGTCTCCATGTGCTCATGAGTGCTCCCTAGTGTATCGACCTTTTGGAAGTTTCTGTTGGAACAGTAATTGAGGAAATCACAAGACTCCATTATTTATGGAGATCATCTGGTCTCACAGTTCACTATGCAATATGGAAACAACATGTAGCTGGATATCAAAGGCCATGACAGCTGCAGAGGACCACATCTTTTTCCAATATCACTTCTTTGAGGGAGGAAAAAAATGTCTCCTTTCTGAGCTCTTCTGGATCACTAATTTGAGTCAGAGCCTGCAAGGAAGGCCTGAAAATCAAAAGGTATCTGTGAATGGTTGGTGAATTATTTTGTGAACAAAGTACAGATCATTAAAGCCAAGTCCTCTTCTGTTTCTAATCACTTCTCCCTTAGTTTAATTCCTTTACAGTAAGAAAAAATACAGAATGAGTGAATGGCAGAGTCTACAAAGTGATGGTCATGAAACAAAGAGCAGTTGATTCTGGTCAGGCCTGGACTAGACTCACAGTGCTAACTGTGTTGTTGACACAGTATGGGTAGATCTAAACTCAGTCAGCACATTCCTCAGTCTGTAGGGACCGTGGTTTAGAACGGTAGGAGAATCTGAAGAAACGCAGTGATCTGATTTGACTCACACCAGGCCCTACTTTGCTGTTTCTAAATACAGTCACTGGGAAAAGCAGCAAAGTTGGCCATGTGCTTCTGTTGCCCATGGCAAAGAAGCTGCACCCTTGAGATGCATCATTTGGAGCTCTGCTGTCTTTATAGTTTGAGTCCATGTGGCACAAAGGCAAAGCATGGCAAGATGAGGAGAAAATAAAGGCAAGCCTGTGGCACACCCAGAAGGGTCACAATCCAGCCTGAGTTTCTGAGTGTAGCCTTTTCACTGAGAAAAAAAAAGAGCAGTAAAGGAAATACTCATAGCTCAGTCAGTCCTGAGAGGACAACTGCAAAGAGGTCCTAAATCCCATGGCACTGATAAAGCAGGCCAAAATTTGTTTCAGATCTTTATTTTTCTTCCACCTTGGCAGCTTTCTTTTCCTTAAAGAGATACTGAGAAACTGTGCCTGAGTTGCTGCAGAGCAGACATGCTGATCCTTTTGTTTGCTTATTCTTTCTGGATTATACCAAAAAAAAAAAAAAAAGATGTGGAACTTCTTACTTTGCAAATTCTTCCCTGAGAAAGCACTTGATAGAAGGAGAAATATGACTGCTTGTATTTCTAGACTGTCAGTTCTGATTTACCAGTCCTGTGCTCTTGGTTCAATTCTATAAGCAAAAAGAAAACCGGTAGCAGCAGAAATGCAATGAAGCTAAGGATGGCTTTAGGATTGGTTAACATTCCTCACACACAGTAGTCAGTCTGAGGGATCCCCAGAAAAAGAAGGACTTGCTGTTTATCTGCCTGTCTTTCTATATGAAGACTATTGAATAAAAGAGCTCTTTCTCTCCATGCACCTCTGATCTCATCACAGATGTTTGTGCCCTGATGAATATTCTTTAGTACTTTGATGATCTCAGTTTCAAAGGCTGCAGAGAGTAGTCTTCTACTTCTCTGAGACTTTCCCATTAACAGGTCTCTCTGTTAAGTTATTCTATGCCCTCATAACTTCTTTTCATTAACTACACTGATCCTACCCTCTTAAACTGTGTGAAATCTTTCCTTTTATATGGGATTTTTAATTTATATCTCATATGGAAGAGAAGAAATTGCATGCATGCACTGTCCCATCTTCATTCTGTGCTTTTTTTTTTTGGAAGTACCCAGAGACCATCAATTTTGATAACATCATATTTCTATGTGGCATTTCTTAGCCACATTTATGTGTTCTCAGCCACACAGCATGCAACTGCAGTGGTGAATACATTATAAGACATAGGCAGAGATGGAAGAAGGAGGATTAAAAAATAAATACAAAAGGGAACTGTAGATAGATTTGACATCCCAACATTTCCTTATCCCTCAGCAGACACATTTATTATTTGTACATTTCCAGCAGTGTAGAAAATGCCTTTTCCAAATTCCCTGCATTGAAGGTGGGATAGTTTGACCAATGAGGGGGATCTTAATGTAATTTGTACAGCTCAGACCTTCAGCTCTGAAACCTCTAAGCCACAAATATTTCATGTGTCTACAGTTACCAGGCTTAGGAAGCAAAATGTGGCACTCTTTACCAGCTTAAGATTGGCTATAAAGGCCATATGACTGTTATCCAATCTAGAAATCTTGAAGGTTCCAGTTATTGAACGGCACAGTGCTAAGGGAATCGATGATCAGCCTTTAACATACTGCATGAGAAACAGATATTTCTGTTTAGAAGAGAACTGTTTTATGCATAGACCTCTTAAGTGTCTCCAAATTCTGGAGGCCTTGATCTTGAGTTTATGGCACTACGTGTCAGCAGGTCTTTTTGCCAGTCCCAGGGTACTTTGGATGGGCAACGCTAGCTTTGAAGCTGGCAAAAGTCTGAAAACTTTGCATAAAACAGGGCAGGAGTTAAATGCAGAAACTGCAGCCCTTTTCCTGACAGCAGAATAGGACTAACCATCATTAGTCATATTTTCAGAACAATTAATACATTTTTCCTTTGCTAAACAAATGTATTAAACCACACAAAAGGGTGGAAGGGTTTTAACACATGCCAGTTGTGTTTGATTTCTTTGTCTCCAGATGGCAGTGAGCACAGAACGAGGCTGCATTTCTCGGTGTGAATATGAATCTTCATCTACAGCCTCTGTAGGCCACAAAGCCTGTGACTCATTCAACTGCTTTGCACTGGCTGGGCTACTGCTGGGTTTGTGTAACCATGTTCTTCCAGGACTGGGTCCCCAAGTGCTCCAACAGACAGGCCCAGATCCGCACATGGTTAAGTCAGAAGAAGACAGATCTAAGCACTTCAGGATCTTTAACCCAATCTGACAACAGCCACTGAATTCAGGATTCAACTTCTGCCCCCAAAAGCCTATCTGTCCAAAAAGCTCCTAGAATAAAGCCCAACACAACTGACTGACCTGCCTGCCTTTGTGTTTTATACCCAGATTGAAGAGCACTTTTTAAAGTTTTGCAACTGCTCTTATTCCCAGAAATATGAATGCAGACAGGTCATGCCCATCTATCCAGTCTGACTACAGATGCCTTTCTCAACTCTTTTCTTCAGAAAACTGTAACTCTCAGAAGGTCTAAAGACTGTGTGACTGCTGTCTAATGCCTGGCTTTTCCAAGTGCCAACCAACTACTGTCACAAAAAGAGTGGATAACTTGGAGCGACTGTTGTCCATCTTCACTGCTCACTAGCTGGTGCAGAACAGAAATTCACACTGATTTTCAAACTAAGAAAGGCCAAAGCTACTTCTGGGTGTTACTAGGAGTCTGCCAGCACACATCACATAGCATGAGGGTTCAGATGGTGAGGACTGTATTCTGCACACTGCTACAGAGGAACAGAGTGCCTGTGGGAATTCATGCCTTGGTTGGTTTTACAAGGGTCTGAATGTATAAGACTGGATTTATAGAGTTTTCTTATTGCTGTTTTCTCAGCAAAGTGGTGCTCTCTGTGAAAAGGAAGGCAAACAAGCAACTAGGACATTAGAAGGTATTGTAGTTTTTTGATCCTATAGTCACCAAGAAGGTGGGGGGCAGAAAAGCAGCATCCTCTCAGGAGAGAGATTAGATTAGATTACAGATTAGACTTTGAGTCAGTCCTACAGCCAGCTGTTTTAAAAGCCCCAAAAGGAGCTTAACTATTTTAAAATGATTTAACTGGTGAAACTGCACCATATGAATTACTTGGTGGAATTAAGAAGATGAGAATGATGAGGAAGGAGTGAGGGGGTTGTCAACCAGGCACTAAATGTTCAGCTGGAAAGGTAAACCAGGCAAGATAGCTCATGGATGCTTGTGATTTCTAAGCGATCTGTGAATGTTTATTGGGATGTCATGTCTCTGACCCCTGAATAGGATGCAAGCCAATCTGTATAAAAAGATACTTTTCTATTCCTGGCATAGTTTTGTGGTGAGCAGGATCTGCTGTATGTATATTTTCTGTTTCGGGTTGCTCTGTGGGAGTTTTAGAGAATGTCTTTCAATATTTATTTGGTTAAACATTACAATTATGATCCTTACAGAAAATTATTCTCAGATGCTGGATCCTGCCTGTATCATTTGAATGAGATTATGCACACACACAGAGACAATCTCTAACTATATACACCAGCAACTCTATCACGTAGGCTTCCCCAGCCCTCCACTTCTAAAATCTCCAATAACGTATTTATCCTCACAGCCACTATATGGGTAAACCAGTGACAGTCTTCCCATGGCAGATTGATACACAGAGGTGTGTTCTTGAAGACAAAGAAGATCCTTTGCTTCTTAACCATTCCAGACTACAAAAACTAGAACAATTTGCCTATAGGATGATGGTCAAAGATTCGAGAGCCCTTCATCAATAATGTAGAGATATCAAACATATTCCAAACATTATGCCAGCATGTTAGCCTGTTCTCTGGTTTCTTTTGCAGTTCTGAGCTCGTGGCATCACAGTTATGCTCACTGGGAAAAGCCTCCAGAGTTGTGTATCACTCCACTGTCTCTTCCATGTGGAGCTCTCTGATTTCTGAGCTCTTCATAAATTATATAAATGAGGTTAAATTAATAAAAGTCTACTCTTCCTTCCCTCATATACAAATATACCCAGAAAGTTAAAGGTGATTACTGTATAATTTTGGGTGCATGAACAATAAAACAGGCCAGTGCTTCAGTGATTAAGTGGGGTATAGGTTGGGTTTGCCTGGTGGTGGATGAATAAGCTCAGATGAATGATGAGACAAATGTATGCCACCCAGGCCACCAAAACTCATGTGGCTTTGAACAAGCCAGGGCAGGCAAGCATGTGGGTCTAGTCACACTAGAGAGAACAATAATGTCTTTACCATTCACATGGAATTGAAACAGCCAAAGATCTGTCAGCACAGTAGTTCTTATTAAATGCAAGCATTTGCCAATGGTGAGTGGAACCTGGCATTTCCCAGACAGAAGTATGTGTGCAGACAGTGTGTGCTGCACACAAACACTCAGCCTGAGGTTTCTGGGAAGCACCAAGCCACGCAGCTACTCGGCACAGGCTCTTCAGACTAATATCTTCAGTTTGCACATGGCTTACTGCACACTGAAGAATCTTCTCTACAGTATGGGCACAGTTGGTCCAAAACTTCCAGGAAGCACTGAGCTGTGGACACCATAAATAGTTTGGATTTTCAGGTGTAATGAAGGTACAATCAGTTTATTTCCTTTGAGTGCTGCACAGTAGCTCTCTAATCTTCCTGTTGGGTAAGGAAATCCTAAACAAATATCAAAAATCCTCAGATTCTACCAAAAATGACTGCCAAATCTTTTGTCAAGCACAGAAAAGCATATGTTTATGAAAAGGCAAACATGAAGTTACCTTAAGCTGTTTCACAGGCTCTAAGGACAGCAAAAAGAAAAGTTGGGCTCTAATGGCTACTATGCTGTGTTATGCTTCCACTTGCATTCCCGTGGGCAGGAAAGAGATGGAAAAATCAAATATCCTGAAGTTGAGTTTAGGTCATCAGGAGTCTTCAGGGTTAATGGGAACCATTATTGCTGAGATGCCAGGGAAAACTATTTCAGACCTATCAACTCTGCCAAAAAGAGCAAAATCAATCAAAAATTCGAGTTCCTGTGTAGGAAGTAAAAATAATTATTCTATTATTTATTACTGTAAAAAAGTTTCATTTCAGCCAAAATGTCTGAAGAAAACCATTCAAATTTTATGTGTTTGTGGCTATAGAAGGATTTGAGTTGGATGGTTTAAATGAGTCCCTGTGTGTGTATGCAAATGTCACAACATGCCTAATAAACAAGGGTCTGAGGGGTCTGAATATGGCTGCATTTGAACTTTGGGAAAATTCAGATTCATGGCCTGCTTGTATTCGGGCACAACTAACTGAGCCAAAGGCTTTACCCAAACACACCCAGAGCCAGGACCGTGAAAAGTTCAGCCCTGCAACCAGTCTCTACTTCCATGTCTGTTGCTGCCTTAAGCAAGCATGAAATGGGCTGCACAGACCTTTTTTGTGTCACAAATGGACCAATATTTTCTGCTTCAGTTTGGAAGAGTCTCTTGTTGCAGCTTCATAATGAGCCATCTCTATAGTAGATGTCAAAAGCCAAATTAAATAAGTTTCTTTTCCATCCTGGGCTGAGTACTTCCTGAGAAAAACAAATTCCTTGTGAACAGTTTAAAAAAAAGCATGCTGACCTGCATTGCTCTACTGATAATGCTTTGCATTGCTAAGACAGAAACAAGGAGCCAAGTCCTCACCTCATCTTTTCCTTCTCACACCACTGGAAGCCAAGAGTTTTACTGAGGCAGCATGTTTGGACCTCCGAGGCACTCAGCCTTCACCGCTGGTGAGGCTGAGCAGAAAACTGTAACTTCAGTCATCTGCTGAGCTGCTGTGCACATCCCAATGTTTAGCAGTGCCACCTCTGGCTGATTACATGTTTCCTCAGTTTGTCTTGGAAGGCTTTTCCCATAGGAGCATTGTTTTTTGCAAGCAGAACACCTCCAGCTGTTCACAGAATCACAGAATGCTAGGAGCTGGAAGGGACTTCGAAAGATCATCTAGTCCAACCCCCCTGCCACAGCAGGATTCCCTAGACCAGGTCACAAAGAAGCACGTCCAGATGGGTTTTGAATACCTCCATAGCAGGAGACTCCACAACCTCTCTGGGCAGTCTGTTCCAGTGTTCTGGCACCTGAACTGGGAAAAAATTTCTACTATGAATCTCCTATGCTTCAGCTTACAGCCATTGCCTCTTGTCCTGTCACTGGGCTCCACTGAGAAGAGCCTGACCCCATCCTCCTGAGAGCCACCCTTCACATATTTATAAGCACAGATGAGGTCACCTCTTAGTCTCTTCTTCTCCAAGCTAAAGAGACCCAGCTCCCTCAGCCTTTCCTCATAAGAAAGATGTTCCAGCCCCTTCATCATCTTTGTGGCTCTGTGCTGGACTCCTTCAAGCAGTTCCCTATCCCTCCAATGGCAGGCTCTCACCTTCTACCAGCGTGGGTTGGTTTGCTGAACAGTCAGAGTTTAATAGAACACATTATAACTGTCAAGTTCTACAGAATGAGATTCCCTCCCAATTCCCCCTTAATTCTAGGAAGAGGTCTGAAATAACATGTGTAGATCCTCTGGGCAATACCTTTATTCTTTTAGATGAGACTTTACCACTAAGCATCCAAAAGAAGCAGCATGAGAGTTACTGTTTTCTCAGCTTTGGAATATCACTGGGAGTTGGTCAAAGACTGGACATTTCTTCTACATACACTATCTTTTGGTTATGTTTTAGGTGACCCTTTACACTGTGTTTAATGACTTTATGGGAATCTGGGAAAACATCCAATCATTCATGGTTGAAATACTGCACTTAGGACTTGATACCAATACAAGCAACCTTGTACTTTATAAAACTGACTGGGAACTGGTTTCTCACCCGTTTTACTCTTCCAAGAACTACAGCCTCCACAATGAAGTAGCAGTAGAATTTATGATCATTTACAGTAAGTGGAAACAAAGCACTTCTGGTATCCCATCCCTGGTGCTATCTATTTTGCTTAAAGCCTTGAGACTTTTATGAAATGCTTAAAGCACAATCACATGCAAATGTCTACCAGGTCTTTTGAACTGCTTTAACCTGCCCAGAAAGTAACAAAAATCTCTTTGCAATTGCAAAATACCACTTTAGCTCAGACAAGTCACCCAAAAAGGCAGCTCTGCTGACTCAAAGCCTATAAGAGGCCCTCTCAGTGATTTTTTTAGTTCTTTCCCATTAGTATGTTTTGTAGAAGTGACTTTTAATGGTGAAGTTCTCCTATACACCTAAATGAGCTCCTGACATATGCAGAAGCAACTTTAAAATAACCTGGACAGAAATGAAGGTGGGTAGTCTTTAAGGTTGGAAAGACCTGAGACAGGGAGATCTTCCCAGCTTGAGTGATAGTTCTCAATTTGAGTTAAGACAAACACAGCTCCCAGCCCATCACTCCACTACAGTGACTGTTTTCAAAAGAAAGAGATGTTATGTCTGTCAACCTGCCCAGAAATCCTTCAGCCAGAAAAAGGAATATGAAACCAAGTTTGTCAAAAGCCAAAAAGGAATATTTTGCAAAGACTTCAGGGGTTTGGGGACTAGGGTGAGGAATAAAATTCCTAGAAAACATAGCTGGGAAAATAGACTCACCATTGAGTCTTAACATGAGATTAATCTGCTAGAGTCAAGCATAAACATGCAGATTCCCAGAGCTGTGGCTAGCTGGACAGGTGGAGGAAGTGTTGTCTATGGTTTTATTGTGTGCAAAATGGGATTGAGCAAGTAATATGGATGAGCCTGAGTTATGTGGAGGAGGGAAAGTCCACTGCTGTAGCTCCTGTACTTTCTGGTATTGCAGTTCAGGAGCTTCTATCATAAAGGACTCAACACTCCAGAAAAAATTGGTTTAGTATGTGAGTGGAAATGGGAAGGGGCCAAGACCCTGGGGAGCATCCTTTGGAAAGCACACCAGCATCAACCCTCCTTGTTTCACACTGCCAGGAAGAACTTTTTATTTCTCCCCGGGCTCATAACACTGTATCAGCCTAACTGGGGATGATGGTTAGCAGAGTGTTAAAGGCTTGCCTTTGCCCTCCCAGAGGAAATGGGAGTGAGTACTGCTGAAGCTAGTCCCTGTGAGATGTCCCCTCATCATTGCAAACAGATTCATGCTGCTTGCAAAAGTAGCACCAGTGCTGCCTAGGAGCAAGCAGTGGAATTCAAACACATCTGACAGCTGCCTAAGGCATGTCATTTACTTTATGAGTAATTATAAACAGGAAATTCAAGAGAGAAGCCTATGACAGTCTATGGAACTAGAAACACAAAATGCAGAGATTTAATAGATTGTTTTGGGAGTTTCTCTCCAGTAAAGATTTCCCTTAGATGTTTATGGATAATATGGCTTCTGTGCCACACAGATCTCACAGCTCAGCACTGATCAAATAAACTTTTTTCTCTTAACCGTGCTTTCTATTGCCACTGGTCTAAGCACCTCAGTTCAATCAGTTACCTGCTATGGTAAGTGTGGGGTGAGAGCTTCATTATTAGCTATCAAAAAGTGATCAAATTCAGGCAATGAGCAGTGAAGAGCCCCAGGTCACAAGGGGATCAAGAGCAGAGCTGGATTTGAAAAACAAACACCTGACAGAAACAACATAACTCAGTGCTTCCCAAAACACTCTGTAATTCTAGGTATGGAGAGGTAAGAGGAACAGGTAAAAACAGAAAGGCATCTTAAGAGCTCCTTTAGAGAATCATAGTCTCAGATCCTCAGAAATAAGTATCTGTCTAAATATACTTAAAGTATATATCTAAGGCCCTAGCTAGCCCCTTTATTGAGAAAAGATTTTCATTATTGAAAAAGGAAAGCATAATCTTTGATGCATCATATGTCATGCATTTGTTTATGCATGTAGTGGTTTGTTTATGGCAGTAGTGGTATCCTGTGTTTGCAGAGAGCCTGAAACAGTAGTCCTAAACTGCTCCTTGCCCTCAGGGCTTGCATTTTATTGGTGTCACTACTTAAGCACAAGAAGAAACCCATCATGAAGTGCTAGGAGAGCTGCTGTCCAAGCCTTTGCTGAATTGACCACTCAGGGGAAGGTGCTTTCCTCCTTTTTTGAAAGGGGCTCAGCTTTCAAAACTTTGATTAAAACTGAGTCCTTAAACCATGCTGTCTCTCTGGCATGTAATTATGAACTGACCATGCAGGTTGCTTTTCATTCCTCTGTATCTATGCATTTTTGAAGTCTGCTCTGCTAGTTCTGGTATCATCCTTTGAAAATTGTTGTTATCAGATTCAGAGTCAAACAAACTGAAAGTGAAAAGGAGTAGCCCAAATTAATTGCTTTTATTTTCCTTTTTTCACCAAATGAACCACAACACTATGATTTGATCTGACAAAACAATTCTTTCCCTCCCTCTCCTAATTTCTTCTTGTGGCCACTGGAGGGAAAAGTCATTTTTTGTGGGGGTCTGACTGATAGGGTCACCTGCAGGGAACCTCATCTTTCTGGAGCTGATTTGGAAGCAACAGATTTAATATAACCATGCTGCTTGTTCATTCTCCTTCTGATAGTACACAAGGATATTTTTCCCTAACAAATCTCTCTGCACAAGCAAGCAAAATCCTAGAAACTTGCTTTGACTGCTGTGTAGACACACAGGAACATGTGGATTTTTCCTGGCAAAACTAACCCCTGGCTCTGACATAGTGAAAATAAAAGTGGTAACAACATAGCAGAGGGCAGCAAAATACAGAAAATGATTTCTTACACTCCTTGACATAATTTTTCACTTTGAAAAGCCTTACTCAGAAAGTATGCTGGTAATTATGTATTTGCACATTATTGTGCATTTAAGCACGTTAAAAGCCCCACCATCAACTAAAACTAAAGCACATTAATTACTTAAAATTGCCATCAGTCTTTGTTGGATTTTTGTATTGGCTTTGTCTTACAGAAGGCAAACATTTGGCTTTAGGGGCTATAGGGCAAATGAGGGGTTGTTACCCTTCCCATCTCAGGAAAGGGGCCCTCAGGTTGGGCAAGTTTTCATTTTGGAAACCAAGGGCTCTCAACAGAATTTCTTTCTTAACAAACTCACTCTTCCTCTAGCAGTGCCCTTCTCAGTGAATCCTGCAGGGGACACAGTTGGCCTCTTCCAAGATCATTTGTGTATAAATGCTAGGGTTTGTTCCACAACTAGGGGACACTTTGAAACAACTTTGTGAGGAAAAGAAAAAGAACCAAAGCACGTTTGAATAATTCAGATTTCCCATGCTATCCAAAGCATTTTCGTGCTGCAGACAGACCTCACAAAGACCTAGGGAAGATCCACAGTTGTCTGAATGCCAGCTGGGAGCCCCAAATATACTTTGTGGCACTAGACACAGTTAGATAGCTGAATCCTATTGAGACCTACTGAGTATCACTGTCACACTTTTCTTAATTAAAAAAATAGGTCTGGTAAAGCCCTTTCTCTTGGCTAGTAGGCAACTACTGGATTCCTTCCTGGGAGATGGCAATTTCTCTTCCCTTTCTTTAGCCTTCAGTTTTCATTAGCACTGTTACATAGAAGGAGTAACAAAACTGTCTTAAATATTTCTCCTTTTCTTTTCCAAAAGCAGCAGCACAAGGGGGTGTCAAAATAAGCACCTTCATTAGCAGGCTGTTCATGACAAAAGGGCTTCTTAAACAGAAACTTGCCCTGTGGATAATTTGTTAAACTGCTCCTGTGGCCAGAAGTGTGGTCAGGCAGTGACGTCCTGGTGCAGTTAATCACCCATCAGCAGACACCTGCAATGTCTTTTGCAAAGGAGGCCTTCATGGTACCAAATTCAATGGGAAAGGAAGACAGATTTCAGGATCACTGGAAAGACTCTCTGAGAGACTGTAGGGCTGTTACAAATCACACAACACAACAGCTGCTCTTCAGTTGTGGTTTCACTATTTCATGACAGTGGCACAGGCCATACTGTAGAAACAGCTCTTTGTTCCTCCTGCTAGTGGCTTGTTCACATTATAAATTTTAGCTTCATCCAGCTTCTAGCTGAGAAACTTAAAACCAGTTGCAACAGGAAAAAACAGAGCTGAAGCAGCTAAAACAGCATTTAAATGCTAAGACCAAATCTGCAGTCCAAAAATTCTATAGGCACCTAAAGCTGCAGGTTTGTAGAACTTGGCACTCTCCTCTTTAGATTTGCAAGCTTCCCATACACCTGCAGTTTTGCTAAGGCCCAAGACAACTTCTCTCCTACCCTTTGGTCCCATCAGTCTTGGATTCCTCTCTGCAAATCTTCAGGAGAAGAGAAGGGTACCCCATAACAAGATTGAAAGTCTCCTGAGGAGCCTCTTTGGTGATAGGTGACTTGCCACTCTAGAGTTTTCTTTTAAAACCAAAAAGAGAGAATCCAGATGAGATTTGCTGCAGAAGAGAAATGAATGTCTCTCCTTATAAGGAGATCCTGAGACCCATCTGTCCATGACCAAGTTTTGGAGTGGGGCAGGAAAAAAAGTACTTCTTACTAGTAGTATCCTACTTAGAAGGTAGATTTGGGGTAGACTTGAGAATTATTACTGATTTGGGGCAGGAAAATGAGAATCAGCCCTCAGATTTAGGATTTTAGTTGCATGGCAGGAGGCAGTTTGTTACTATCCCTCACTTTGGGCTTGGACCTCTGTTCCTCAAAGGGAGGAAAGACTGGTGGATGGAAGGTAGTTTAGAAGACTACCAGAGTAAGAAGACAGAGAAGAACAATACAAATATTCTTCATTCTTTGCACTAACAGAAGATTGAGGTTTTTGTCTTTCAAAATACCTGAAGAAATAAATGCTACACTTACCTCCCACATCAGCATTTCACCCAGATAAATCAGGGAAGTCTTCTGATGTGTTCTTTACAGTAGGGAAGACACTGCAGCTGCTCCAGCTTATTCTAAGCTTTACTCCTGAAGTAGGATCAGCTACTGTTTGAAGTAAAGCACAAAAAGTTACTTACAGCTTCTACCCAGGATGAGTTTTCTTATTTTTTTCCATTTTTTTCAGAACAAAAATGCTACTTAGAGAAACATTAATAACTGTTGTTCAAATAAAAAGCAAATTGAGTTGTTGCACAAACCACATAAACCACTGGATGATTTCAAAATCACATTAATTGCTTTATTTGAAGGCATAAAACACTGCCTTTGAAATGAAAATAGCAGGACACAGCAGAAGAGGCTCAGCAGAGCCTGAATATAACATCAGCTTTTCTCTCTTCCTCCCTCTCAATTCTGAACCAGTATTTTCAATAGGGTTAAGCATGCAGAGACTAGGCCAGGTTGCTAGCAGACTTAACTTCTCATTCATGGATCAAAGAGAAGAAAGAAAATGTTGTATCCTGAAGCTTTCAATGTGAAAAAAAAAACCACTTCAAGCTTGGATTTTGCACAGCCATCTGCTTCTATTTGCTATAAGGAAAAAAAGGCAGGTTCACATAATGTTTTCCACTGCAAACACTATCCACCTAAACATGGCAAGTACTCACTCTCTGTGGTCTCTGAGTACACCTCAGTGAGTAACTGGAGCTGAAAAGCTCTTGCCAGTGATTGCACTTAATGACTCTTCTCCAACTGTTCACTGTGCAAGGGTGTGAAACCATCTGTTTTTATTCCTTGGAGAGGTGTTGAATTAATTGTCATGACACAGATTCCTTGACTACATTGCAAGAAAGGAGGAAGAAAGACAAAAGAGGAGAGGCTACAATTGAAATGGACACACTACCTGGGTTATTACAGCTTTCCATCTCTCCTGATGACTCCTGTCTCCTCAAACCCAAAAAAATCAGACTGGCACCTGGCAAGTTCCTCATTATCACCTTATGATATGATCTGATGATCTCTGGAACATCTTTACATCTTTTTCCCTCATCAGTCTCAGGAAAAGCTCAGAAAGCACTGGGAGAAGTCCAAATGACTTCATTTCATTTCTTGAAAACTGCTCAGATCTTCAGCAGAGCTGGGTAAGAGCTCTTTCTATGTCTTGGATCACAACAGCTTCCTAAGAACTGGCTGTAAGACACAGTGTATTAACAAGAATCTCCCAAAACATGACCATACATTCTAAAGCCAGAACGGTATTCTTGTGTCCTACATGTATTCAATTTCAACCAAACACCTCTAAATGAAGTGCAAAGAGAGAGATTAGCCCTAAGTACCCTTTTTCTGAGGAGGCTGAACTGCCAGTCATAAATACTCACATGCCAAGAACCCAAAGCCTCTGTAAAGTCATAATGAGGTCCACATGATTAGATTAAGTGCCCCAGGGTGTGGAATCTGCTCAGATGCCTTCCATCTTCAACTCTGCTGATCATATACAATTTTGGGGAAGTAAGATACACCAGGGATCATCTAAGGTAGACAGTAGTCTGCCTCCACATTCCTACAAGATGGTGTTGGAGCCTCAGTGATAGCCTGCAGCTGTAAGGGATCTCTTATGTGTGAGGGGAAGGTGGGGTGAAAGAAAGAGCCCAATGACATACTGAGTTCACTCATTACCTGTGGAGTGGCAGACAAACAAGCACCTGGTGTGTGGGGCTAGGAGCATCTTAGTGGTACATCCCTAAGGACAGCTGCAGCTCAGCCAACCTGGAGAAGACTTTTGGCTTGAGAATTATAGAGTTTTCAGTAATAAAAGTGTGAGTTCATGCCAATCGTGAGTATAGTTCAAGCAGCAGGCAGAAGCAGCTCTGGAGGCATCCTGCTACTCTACATGAAGTCTTCCTCTCTGAAAGTCTCCAGACCATAGACTGACATATGCCATCTCCTATCTTCACCTGTCTCCTTTACCTGTCATAGCAGTGACTTTTATTCATGATCAAATCCTATTTGAGTGACTTATTGTGAAGTTCTCTGCACTCACCAATCTACAAAGCCCATAATGACCCTAGAAGGGGTTAAGTGGATCCCTCCTTCCCTCTACCATAGGGTCAACAGCTCACAGTGCTGACAGGGGAATCATCTCCCTCTTGTTCCATGGTCTGACTCCACTGTCCCTTCACCTCTTGGATCAGTTCCAAAAAGGGCTTTTAGGATTTCAATCAGCTTCTTGGATTCTGATTCCTGAGTTATCCAAAATGTCAGAACTTTCCCTGCTTTCTCAGGCCCTGGCTGGGATGGAGGGCAGAGTACTGGCTTTGACAGAAAGCTCTGGCTAAAGAGTGCCTCTCAGGGTCAAAAAATTTCTAGCTTCTTCACCTGTCTAAAGACTCCTTAAACAATTAGTCTATTAAAATGCACTCCTTTGTTCAGTTTTTGTTGTGCACGTTACTAAGAACCCAGACTTTCTGCCTTCCAGTTTGGTCTTTGTTGTTGTTATTACTGTGTTTTAAAGGAGTCTTAGATATTAGAAACAGTATTTCTCAGCACACAGTGCCTGGCTTACAAGTGCATACAGGTGGCAGGCCTGGGAATATCAGACCTTTAAGATAGAAGGGTCAGTTAACCACAAAAGTGCTCTGCTGATAATTGCTTTAACTGCTTTTGTGGTCAGAAGTGTGGTCAGGCTCACAGCATCCAGGAGCTGTTAATCACCTGTCAGTGGTTCTTGCAGCATCTTCTGCAACTGCAGCCCTTGTTGTTTGAGCCTCTGTCAGCAAGGGAAATGAAAGAGCAACATTCAAAAAGCTTTTGAGAGAGAGCACAGAGCTGTGGCTGAATCTCACCTGCAGTGTATCTCAGCTGGGAGGGGATTTAATTTGCTAATGACGTTAGCAAATCCCAGTACTGCTGGCAGTAAGGGATCATGCAATTAGCATTGTGTTACAGCTTTTTTGAATTGTTGGTGAATCCATACAATCTGTCTTTCTTTTTCTGTTAATCTACCCCAGCCCTCACAACTTGTGAACACTTGGGCCAATTTCAACGAAACTGGACCCATGGGAGAAGTTTCATGCCTGTTATGGTCCTACAGCTCACAAAACCAGAGCAGACAGATAGAAGAGAGAGTGCTTAATGGGAGAATGCTTTCAGTTCAGTCTCAGCTCCTGCCTATCTGAGACAACATCTATCTCCTCAGAGGAGTCCAAGTGCCCCAACTGCTACAAAAAATCGAGTTCACATCTTACACACCAGAGAACTCAATGTCAGGAGCCAGAGTTCCAGGCTTCTGGTGTGTTAGGACTGGTGTATTTCTGCATTGGAGAGCTTGGGGCTGAACTTAGATCCACCACAGGAGTCTCTGCACTGAAAACCAGTTTCTGCTCCACAGGGTTACAATCTGAAAGAAGATGTAGACCAGAGCACACCAGCAACTGGGGGGATGTAAAAATGGCTGCGGACATTGTTAAGAGGGTATGTGTGTTTCATTAATCAGCTCTAGTGATGCAGGACAAGAAAGAAGATGCCATGTTTGACTAAGTGGTCACCATTCAGGTTTGCTCTGGGATGATCCAGCATAGAAGCACATAAAATTGCTGGAGGCAATTCCACTGTGTCACTCTGGTGCTCAACTTGTGGTCTCCACTGTGGGGTGCCCCTTTCTTTGGGAATCGCTCACCTAGAGTCTCTAGATTCATTATCTTGAAGGGCTAGAGGAGTCCTGGATGCGTCCTCAGACATGCTAAAGAGCACAGCACACTACTGATACCCAAACAGTCCTTATCAATGAGTCATGTGAACCAGAGCTGGGTTCTGATCTCTTCCCCTAGCACTGGAAAACTTCTCAGGGTCAAGTCTGCAAATCAGAGAGGGGGGGTAAAACAGTGCTGGCCATGAGAATTAAGAGGAGAGAGGAATTCCAGCTTCAAGTCTGTGTTGGAGATGTGTTTTACCCTTTCCCTGAGGAAAAAGAGGAAAACATGAAAGTTCAAAGTAAATGTATATTTCCAAGAAAAATGCTATGTGAATAAGTGGTAAGTTTTGATCACTGGCAGTGGGTATTTCATCACAGGAAATTGCTGTTAAAGGTCACTGTGCACTAATTAAGCTTCATTTGCTCCAAAACACCTCATCATATCCCACAGCATGTGCCATGCATAACTCTGGCTCAGCACATCCCGTTCTGGCCACACAAACACACAGAGAGCACTGCTCTAAAAATGTTCTGTCTGCCCTCAGAGCAGATTGAGCTCTGCTCCTCTCCTCGGCTAGCCAGGCTGCACAGGGAGCTCCAGGCTATGCTCCTCAGTCCTGCAGACATGACTGAGAACCTGAGAGCACCACCTCGCGTCTGTCCCGGAGAGAAGTGCCCAGCACTGCTGCTCCTGCTCTGGCCTTCTGGGGCTGTGATTTGCCAGATGATGTGTGCACATTTTTGAGAGCAAGCATAACCATGTAAGGAGCAAATCCATGGCTCTCCTCTCCCAATAAGCACTGCTCCTCCTTTACAAGGAGTGGATGAGGGCTGTTTATTTAACCACTGATTTGCATAACACAATCAAACGGTCTGACTGAAGTCACAGATGGATGTTTCAGGTTAACAGCTTAGCTCACCTTGACAGGAACCAGCTGGTGAAGTTTGCAGCAGTGATTCTGGCAGTTACCTTCATCCCTAACTAAGAAAGCTCATGTCAGTTATGGCTAGCTGCAATTTCCAAACCAGCTCCACCATGCTGCTTTACCACATGAGCTTGTTGCAGAGGGAAAAGTGTGCCATATGTTTAGAAGTCACTGTAAAGCCCTGGAGAGTCCATGGGAAGCCATATGCTGATTTTGATGGGCTTTAGACTGGACTGTTACGCTCCAGCAGCCTGCTAATGCAGAACAGTGATTTCACAGAGGTTCTGCTCAGGCACATGAGGTAGTGTTAGTGAAGAGGTCAAATGAAAGTGACAAGGAATAGATAGATGGAGAGTCACATTGGGGGTAATTAGATACACCAGCAACATGGGATTCAGATCAATACATAGTGTACACTAGAGACCCTCCCTTCTCTGCTTTGGAGACATCCTGTTTGGTTTCCACCTGAATGCAGGTGTATTCAGGTTTTGGAGCTGGGGACTGAGGTGCAAGCCTCTGAGTGGATATTTATCTAGGCTGGGTATAAGCTAAACGACATCTATTGCTTACACTGCTCTGGACTCAATTTCCAGAATAGCCAGCAAGCAGAGCCATGGGAACCGGATCCAGCCCTGCTCTGCTGGATCTCAATGCCATTAAGTACTTACAAGCCTCTCAGTTGACCTCCTGCAAAACTGAGTCCATAAATCTCACTGAGAATTTCATGCAAGTGGGCCAAGAAGATGAGAGTTTTCAGAGCAGGGCTGGCTGGCTTCCTACTGGACTTCCTGTCAGTTACAACCATGGAACCCATGAGCTTCAGGCCTTTTGTACCACGAGGTACATATAATATCATTTGGCCATGACTTTCCATGATGTATCTTGGCTTAGCTCAAATATTTTTGCCTACTCAGTACTCAGTTTATCCTAAATAAAAAGGACTGTTGCCAACATGTGAAAGATACATGTAACATTCATCTGCCTAACCTGGACACTGGAAAAGCTTTCTGAGACAGTAGACCAGGGCACATGCCTACAAGAGTGATTTCTTTTTCCTTGTTGCCAAGGGACACATCTGTCTTATTGAGTTTATTTGTGGGAAGGAAAAAAAATGGTCAATAAACATAAAATGCAACAAAAGAAAATGTCAAACTAACTTTGACAGGCTTTCTTCATACCACTCCCTTTTGTGGAGAAACAGCATCTGTCCACAGAAATTACAGCAAAATATTAAGAAGATGTCTCCTAATGAGCTGGCAAATAAAGATGCCAAAGGGGTGAGAGCTGAACTCTGGAAAGGATGTTAGCTTTTCCCCCCACTGCAAACTTGATCTTTATTATTATTATTTTTGCTTCTTCTTTCCATTTAATTTGGCAATGGACTTTTACAAGAAGTAAGCTTTTTAGTGTTCTCTCTTCTGCGAACTCAGACTGAGCATAGCCAAAATTAACTTCTCCCTGGGAGGTGAAGATAGAAGAAAAGGAAACTGATCTTCATTTCCATGGGAGTTGGACTTAATGATCTCCAGAGGTCACTTCCAACCCCTAACATTATGGGATTCTGTGATGCCTACCTCCATCCCCCTGACACTATATCCTTCTTTTGCAAGGCCCTCACACCATTTGCATACAAGAAAGAGAAAGAAAATAATCTATCAAATTTGAATCCACCATCTGAAATATTTATCCACTTTACCATGCCTCTGCCACAAGTAGTTTGATTTTTCATCTACTCCAGATTGCACTGCTGTAGCAAAAGTTATCTCTCTAGCCCACCACTGGATTTAGTGATTCAGCAGTGAAACTACAGGGTTTTGGAGGGTTCAGAGTATTTCCTTTCTAGACTGACAATGCAAAGAAAACAATGAGTTGTTTCTGAGGAGATGCCAAAGAGGGAAGGGAGAGGTTTTCTGTTCAAAGCAAAGAATCTATTGAAAAACAATGTAATAAATTGATGATTTTTAGACATACACTTTAGAAGGTGTGTGCCTTTAGAAAACAAATCAAATACTTCAACATTTAGTTGAAATCCTAGTAAGTATTTCTTTTGCACTTAGGCACCCAATAGAGACAAGTAGCAAATTCTGTAGTTTCTGCTGGGAAATGTTATGACTTCCTAAGTGTAACACTTTTGATTTTATAATGCAACTTTTCCTACAGGTTATCTTTCAAATGTAGACAACATAAGTCCATCATATTTTTGTTTATGCTGCAGTCAGATATAAAGGCTGTAAATTTGAGCTGATCACATGCCTTGTCTAAAGCACATGTGCACTTCCATGACACTGTTTATCTTTAGTGTTTGGCCAGTTGAGATAACAGGGTGGTGTGTCAAACACGTGATGTGTTATCTAGGCACTAGGAACACTTTTGTTGCAGGGACATGTTGACACAGTGCTTTTGAGTAGACGAAGACAACATGATGGCTCCACTTATGCTGAGGAACAAGAGGAGTGTTCTTATGTTAGTCCACCCCCATGTCTAACACAACCAGCTTGAGCTTGCAGGGTGGAACTGCTCAAATGAATTTAGCAACAAAAAGGTTTAAAACCTTATTTTGGGCATGGGACAGATTTAGTTTTGTTATTGTGCAATTAGAGAGTAAAAGGAAGCCAGTTCTTCTATATGGAAAAGCTGTACCTGAAGTGGAACTTCCATTCTGGTTGTTTGATCTAAAAAAGTCCTTTTCCTTTTCTAAGAATCAAAGCACAGTATCTGAGACTGACAGGCACAAAGACTTTTGTAGTGAGAAAAATTAAGAAATTCCATTCTTAAGTTCCTTCTTGACCATTAACACAAACCACAACTTGGGCCTCACTTAGCATCACACACCAAATTCTGTCATGCCTGTATACCTGATAAAAGTACAGTATTTCAGGTCTGCATCCTTGCTTGGGGGACTGTACAGTCCACTCTGCACACGCTACTGACATTCCTGGATGTACAAGGGGGTCATAAAGGATAGAATTTAGCTGGAAAGCTGCATTTCTGTGTGTGCAGGGAGAAATTTAATCTCAAAACAAACAGCTATTTAAAAGAATATCTACCCTGTGACATGAAATACAGCAGAGAAGCACAGGAGTTGGAAGCGATCTGAACTGGAAGTCCACTGAGCCCTGTGTGAATGTATCAGATTAGATCTGGAAGTACAACAGCCATATTTGTGGGATAGCAGACAATGTCAAGCCCTTCAGCTCCAAAGGTAGGACTGGACTGGGCTGATTTCTGCAGGACAAACAACAGGAACCAACCTGGGTCCAGCTGCCTCCCAGCCTCCCTCCCATACAAACAATTTCAGAGGAGGCGAGGATCGCATGACAAATTCAATTAGAGATGAGCCTGAGGGGGAAAGAGGTTGTCAAAACAGATGATTAAAATGTATGCAGTTTGAAACCAAGGGGAGTAACCAGCATTAAGTCATGCCCACAAGCAAGGAAAAATAACGTGCTAGGAGCTACAAGGTAAAGTGGACTCATTTGTTTTTTTCATTGTGCTCCTTCAGTCTCTCATTCTCCTCTCCTCCCACTCTCCATAATGCTACTGCTTGGCTACACATTAAACACTTTGACGGTCACACAAAATCATCTAACATTTCCATGGCAGTGAAACACTAAAGCATAAACAGTTTATTTCTCATGAAATTTGTAAGAAAAACAAACATTTTATAAGGCTCCAGTTCCCTCTGCCTTTTCCTCCCCTGTAGCCCCTGAAATTATTGCCAATGTAAAAGACAAGAGAGAAAATAGACCTTAAGTAAACAGAGTCATGAGTGTTATTTACTATCCGCTGGTTATATGCCAAGGAGATATCAACCAAGCAGACATTAGGAAAATATTTATCCAAGCATTAATATATTCTTTACACATGGCACATTGCACATCATTATTTAGCTGGGCTGATAACACAGAAGCTTTACTAACAGCATATTTCTTCCTGTGCTTAGAAGTCTTTAAAGCATTTTTAAGCCCAGCAGTAAATCACAGCCTGGTTTGCAGATATGTTCTGTATACATACATATTCCACTTCAGCCCTTCTAATCACATGGCTGAATGTGCATGTCTTGTCTTCCTTGGTACGTGAATGTCATTTTTGTGATTGAAAAAGGAAAAGTAAAACTATTAGTGTTTGCCACATCTGAAGTTCCTACTAAAACTCCCAGCAGCCTCTATCTCCACTGCTTAATGAGGGAGCTGATCAAGTGAAGCAGATCATACATGAACTGAGACAGATCTGAAAAGACTCCTAAACAAATCAAGAAAGTCTTTAAAATGTCTGAAGTACTCTATTGTTCCAGGGCTGGGAGGTGCTGGGCTTATCCTGGTAATCTGTCAATAGTATGTCAGTCTCCAGGATAAAACCCAAGAATTCTTATTTTTGGTTTTATTCTCTGGGTTTTTTCTTTTTTTTTTTATTCCCCTAAGTTTGGCAGATGAAAATGTTTGGATAGTTCCCATCTGTCCTGGACAAGGAGATGAACCTCTGGCTGTTCAGATTGTTCCTGCGTAATAAATACCAATTCCTAGATACAGAAATTAAAGCAAAGTCAATCATATTAGTTGAAAATGGAATTAATGGACACTAAATTAGAGGCATAGATTTCTTAACTGTTTAGTCAGAATAAAATTTGTGGGACCCATTTACCAGAGGACACCATGGACTGAGCACTGCAAGGAAGGTAGAAGAGGGACAAGGCGAGGATGTGGGTGGATTAGACTGTGGGCCCCTAAGTCTCCTTGCATCAGACCTCACGCCAACTCCACCAGGACATTGTGTCCTTTACAGTGTTGCTTTCAGCAACAAGCCTAGGGGAAAGTCAAAGGTGTGGACACAAGGTGTCCTGTAACTCTGCACTGATCAGAAACATTTCTTCATACTTCTTAATGATGCCATTCATCCAACCGTTTCTCTAAGTATTAACAAAACATTTAAACACTCTAGACCTTACTATGCCTTTTTTTTATGGAAAGGTGGAACCTGGAGAACTTTAGTGATGCAGGCAGAGACAGTGGCACTTTCAGGAACAGAAGCTGAGTCATGATTCCTCTTGTCCTGTCTGAACTCCCAGGCCCTCCTCAAAGAGCCTGGACAGTCTTTGCAGCTATACATTTGTGCAGCTATCCATAGGGACTCATAAAGGCTAAAACTGCCTTTAAAATTATTTCTTAGGCATGCAAAGGCATAAAGTTGTAACTTGCAGCACCAGCACATGCCTGTCTACTATAATCCATCTTTCCAGTGAAAAATGTCACAGGGAATTGTAATCATTCTCTTTATAACAGCAAGATCCAGAGGCCACTCAGCCCAATGGCATCCCACGTTCACTTAGTTAGGGATTCACCCTAATGAACATAATTAGAACATAATGTTCTAATAATTGATCATGTTAAGAAGAGAAATAAAGCTCACTTGTATCTGGGACATGGTTTTCCAGATACTGAACCAAAAGGGAAACTTCAACACCCCTCCTCCCCCAAAATCTCTACTACTGAAATGAGTGAATTGTTCCAACTAGGCTTATGACTCTTGGTTTGCAGTTTACCAATTATAGTATACTCCAACCATACATTTGGCAGAAAAAAAAGTCTGCACATTATTTCCCAGTGAGCAACCCTAGACAGAGATAAGAACATTTCAGAAATAACTGATAAGCTACATCCTGCTGGTGTTTGTTTTTAGTTATATTCATGGATTAGCTGAGCTGAATCAAGGAATGCCTCCAAGATGAATGGGAGTGATGCTCCACTGCCAGTATGGACTGAACATTGCCTATTGGTTTAATGGCAAGAGTAAGGCTTGTTTAAGGAGTGAGGCTTCATCTCACAAATTCATAGATTCAGTTTTAGGCCCATATGGATTGTTATTCTTAAACTGGTCTCCTGTGTGCCGAAAGATCAGCAGCACCTGCCTTAAGCTCATAACTTCTGTTTGAGTTGCAACACCTCTTTTAGGACTGTAAGCAGTCTGGATTGAGATATTCAAGATGTCAGAGACTGCTCTTTCTCCCAGAAAATTTCTTCCATTTCAATGCAACATTCATGGTCAAGCAAGATTCATAACTAGCACTTGAATTACAGGTGGCAATAACAATGTTCCAGCACAGTTTGTTTGGAAAGTTTACTACTCTGTGTTTCGCTAGTATCTTTCCCAGGCTTAAGCTGACACCAGTTAATTCTGTTTCCTACATACCTCTGGGATATACATCTCTAGCTTAACTGGTGGAAAATTGGTTGTTGGTGCTCAGGAAATAACTGATTTTCCATCTATTATAAAGTGGCCTTATTGAAAGTATATGCTGTTGATATCCAAACCATGGATTACAGTTTTTAGTTAACAAATGGGTTTTGTCAATTGCCCCAGGCACTGCCTAACAAAGTTGTGCTTAACGGCTAAGAAGACTGATTTCTTTGGGGATATTGCTTAAATAGAGCACAGATCTAGAGTACACAACAGTTGCTATTCATCAGGCACTGAGGGAAAAAAAGCCTGGCAGCAAGCCAGAAATGTAAAGCAGCCCTATAAGTTGGCAGAGTAGTTTATAATTACTGCTATTAAAATATATGCACACAGAGACATATATATACATATATATATATATATATGCACGCACACACACACACATACACACACATGTGAGATTTGCTGAGATACAAAATGCCCATGCTAACTTCAGGGCAATATTTCTGTGATGATTTCATTTCATGATTAGATATTTCGGAAGGAAGATACAAGATATTAATTAAAGCAGAAGATAAACACCTTCTTAATTAGCTGATGAAATACAATTTGCATGAAAGTGAATTCCTTTTAATAAGTGCTGAATGTGCCCGGGGAAATGTTCCAGCACATCCCCAGTTTTTCCCTTCTGTCATCCTCCGGGAATTCTAAATGAATGTTCAGAGACTACTTCTGATCTTACTCACTGTTTTTCTGAATTCATTTCACTTTGGTGGAATTACTGTGGTCTGAAAAATCAGGAAGAGAAATCACAAGAGGAAATTAAGCCAGCTGATTTTGCCACTGCTTATTCCCCTTCCTCCTGCACAGCAGATTGAAAGAAAAAAAAGAAATCAAATCTAATCTAATCAATGAAGGGATGAGATATTCTAGGTCTGACTGCAGAAGGGAGCAAGAGAGGTGCTATTGAATGAGTGGGGTTTACTACTCTGGCACTGTTATCATGTACATCCTCATTTAGGCCCTTTTGCTCTACACTAGGCCCTGTTCTAAGCTTGTATATGAGAGGGTTGTTGTAAGAGATGTCTTCTTCCCATTCTTTCCAGAGATTCCCATTTTCCTCATTCTGTTCATGCTGACAGAAAGTCAGAATAAAAGTGCAATGGAAAATGTCAAATCAGCTATTTTTTTCACCAGCCTGTAACTAGAAGGGTGAAGCTTTAAGGAGAGAGAGATGGCAGAGGTATTCACAGGCCATAATGTGCCAGTTCCAAACAACAGTCTCAAGTTCATGATTTTCAGATTTTTTTAGATGAGTATTTTTGTGTCTTATACAGAATCACACACAGAATCACAGAATCATTACGGTTGGAAAGGACCCTCAAGATCATCTAGTCCAACTGATAGCCCTACACAAGTAAAGTAACATATTTTTCCATTCTGTACGCACTCTGGGTTTTTTTCTTGTTATCTTTTGGTGCAATAAGGTCAATCACAGAATCACAGAATATTAGGAGTTGGAAGGGACCTCGAAAGATCATCTAGTCCAACCCCCCTGCCACAGCAGGATTCCCTAGACCAGGTCACACAGAAGCGCGTCCAGACGGGTTTTGAATACCTCCATAGAAGGAGACTCCACAACCTCTCTGGGCAGTCTGTTCTAGTGCTCTGGCACCTGAACTGTGAAAAAATTTCTACGTGTATTCACACAGAATCTCCTCTGCTTCAGCTTACAGCCATTGCCTCTTGTCCTGTCACTGGGCTCCACTGAGAAGAGCCTGGCCCCATCCTCCCGACACACACCCTTCNCCACCAGGACTCCCAGATCCCTTTCCCCTTTACTGCTCTCCAACAGCTCAGCCCCCAACCTATACTCATACATGGGGTTGGTCTTTCTCAGGTGCAAGACTCGGCACTTGGCCTTATTGAATCTCATTACATTTCTCCCTGCCCAACTCTCCAGCCTGTCTAAGTCTCGCTGAATGGCAGCACAACCCTCCAGTGTGTCAGCCACTCCACCCAGTTTAGTGTCATCAGCAAACTTGCTGAGAGCACACTCTGTTCCCTCATCCAGGTCGTTATGAATAGATTGAAAAGTACTGGTCCCCATACTGACCCCTGAGGGACTCCAGTAGACACAGGCCTCCAACTAGACTCCATCCCATTGACCACAACTCTGACTTCTGTCCTTCAACCAGTTCACAATCCACCTCACTACCCAACCAGCCAGACCACACTGGCATCCAACCTGTTAGATTTCAACCCAAAGTTCAACTACTTAACAAAGAGGTGAAAATAGAGTTTTTCATTGACAAGGTCTGGCCACTCTAATACTTACAGCTGTGCTCCTCCCTTTGACCAGTACTAACCACAGGGTAGGTGAAAGACTGCCTATCTTAAACAATATTGAAGGCACAAACACAAATTCAGCATCACCATGCAGACCAAGACAGAATTCACAGTTGCCTCTTCACTTTAAAAAACTCCTCACTGCAGGCGTCCAAGCATCAAGGCCAAATTTTCTATGCACGCTTCTACCCTAGCACCAATACTCTCAGTGCTGCAGAAAGCAGTCTCTCCCACCAAGCAAACCTCTTCTACAGCCCAAGTTCCACAGATCAGCCTCTTTACTGGGTTACTAATCCTATTCTGGTTGTCTGTTCTGCTTTATTACATCAGAATTTTCCATTCAAAAATCCAACCTTTTCCCTTGGCTTCTTGTTTAATTTTCCAAAGCATTTTCACTATGCTATCAGGAAAAGCTTCATACCAAACCCATCCATCTTCCCTCTCTGGTGCTGCATTCTTACCTGTCAGGGGTGTACAGGTGCTTTTGGACGCACTACAGACCCACAAATAGCAGGAAATCTTCTGTCCAACTGAAGATGAAAATAGTTGCCTGCCCTAGCATTTGACCCCAACTCCAGAGTTAACACATGATATTGGGAGGGGAAAGGAGATCTTCATACTGGGTTTTTAACAAATGTCATCTAAGGCAAGACCTTAGATTGATGTCACATGTTGATGACAACACAGTGCTTCTCAGGAAACATCTAATATAGCCTATGGGGGAGGGGAAATATTTTTTTGTGTGTGATTTGTTTCTAAAGTGTGGGGGAACTGAAGAAGGAGAAGGCAAGGAGCCCTATTCAGAAGAGTTCAGCAAATGATTTCTACAAAGAAAAATGCTATTCTTTTTATGCCAGCACCTTTTAGTTGCAGGACTTAAAAGAGTTTGGGGTTCTTTGTTAACCACTTGGACTGATGCCCAACAGTTGTTTTCATTTATGCTTGACATTCTCAACTGCTCCCATTGAAGTGAGATAAAGTAGCAGAAAGAAAAATAAATGGGCTTTTTTTCTCCCCTCTTTCCCCAGCCGCTTGGGTCACTGTTCTGTCTTGTTTTAGGGAGATCTGAACGGGTGTTGCACAGGCTGGCTGGGAGACGAGGAGGGTGAGGCAGGAAGGACAGCCTGCGGTTGCGGCGAGGGGCTTGCAGCCCTCGGGTGCACCTCCTAGCTCTGCTACGGCCTTCCTGCACTGTCTTTGCCAAGTCACTTCACCTTTCCATGCCTCAGTTCCTGACCTAAGAAAGAAGATACCACTTATTCTTTCTCATCTTGTGTCAGCTTTGTGTCTATAGACCGGAAGATTTTCCTAGGCCAGAGTAATTTCTTACTACCTGTTTCTTGCCCTGCCTAAAACAATGGAGCCTTGGTCTGTGTGAACATTTGGTTAACAGAAAAATCTAGCTAATAACAAGAGTACTTGTCCAGATCTGCATGTCCTCTGGGTTTGCCTTAGCTTCCTCATGGCCAGAGCTGTTGGAACAGTTTTAATAACTCTGTGAATATACTTGACAGTTTTGAATCAATCCCAAACCCAAATTGAAAGCTGATTTGGATTGTTATTTCTTTTCGAACCCAGAACTGAACCTATACTCTTGCTTTGAAGACTTTGTGAGACTCAAAAAAAAACCCCAATCAACAAACTTTCTCTGTAGCTGGACCAGAATTCGACTAAAGAAATTATTTGAGTCCATTACAGACTTACTTCCTTGATAATTTCATTTTCCTGTCATTTATCATGTCATGTTAGCTGAAGTTATTAAAAAAGTCAGCACTATTTGTGTAAAAACTTATAATATCTGAAAATTTTAAAGACTTTGGCATAAATGGTTACTTGGTGGAAACTTATTATGAAATTTCATGGTTATTTATGGTCAGTCTTCCATTTAGAAACCTTTGGTGAAATTCACCTGAGAGAAAACACAACTAATAAGCAACCAAGAAACAACCTGTGAGTGACAAGTACTTCACTGAAACTACCGAAGAGATAAAAATAACACAAGTCAGCCTAACAGAAATGGTGTTCGGGTCTGATCTTCCAGTTTGGGCTTCTGATGTGCCTAAATTACTGTGTTTGGACTTGAGTTCCTCTCAGTTTTGGTTAAAAACAAGGTAAAGAGATGTTTGGGATGTTGTGTTCCAGACATTGGGGCAAGCAGCAACAATAAAACCCAGACATGGAGCCAAAACAGTCCTGAGAAAGAGTCATCCCAATGTCTTGTCATATCTCAAGAGATAGCAGTTTGTGCTTTGCTCCACATTGCTATGAAAGGCTGTCCCGTGTTAACAAAGGTCTGTGAGCTATCAGGTCATTCCTGTTGGGAAGCAGAGGCAGCCCAGTACAAATGCTAGTTGAGCCTTTTTTATGGCTGACCAGGGAGGCTGGTGCACCTTGTCCAAGCTAGCTAAAACCTGTTGGAATTTCTTCCCTCACTTCAGTTGTGTTTTTTGACCAAGTCTTATGATCCAGCATAAAGTATACATTATGTTTTTCTTCTGGTTTTCTTAGGTTGACTTTGAAATGAGAAGTCTTGCAAAAAGAAGAAGAACCCTTTGATTTTCATGAGGTGTTGGTGTTACTTACCAGTCAGTTTTGTGTATTTAGGTATAGTTTCTTTACAGACTTTGATCTCTGCAACTGCAGACAACCACTGTCAGAAGCCAAAATCATTACAGATTATCTCACATATGAGACAGGCGTGCACGCGACTGTACTCTTCTTGGAAACCTTCTGCCTGCTGCTGTTTTCATAATCACAAAATTGAGGCCATGTTGAGTGAACAGTGCAGCATTGTTCTTCACTGGACAAAGAGAGGAGAAGAAAGAGGCCTGGGTAAAGCCCGGCTATGCCGAGTGTCTGCAATTACCTGCCTCTGCCTTTCCTTTCACTATCTGTGAACAAGTAGTAGTGAGTGACTGCAACATCTACAGCTCAGATGAATTAATTCCATTTTAGCTGGAAAAAATGTTCCCAAACATCCAGGGCTAAGCCAGCAAGATTAAGCAAAAGCAGGAGCAGAGGGAAGAGGGGGAAACAGCAATTGTTCCAAAATCCTCATTTCTTCTTCATTCTCATTCTCACCTTTCCAGGGAACAACTTCAGTCCATCCTATCTAAGACTTTTGCAGCCAACAGAACCAGTGTTTGGATGGTGTGGCAAGGCAGCTAGCAGGTCATGAGCAATGAAGCAGATGTGATCATGTGCAGATTATCTACTGTGTCATTTTTGGGATTTGTGCTCCTTGATGGAGCTGTAAAACACATTGTCCCCTATATAGCAAGTGAAAAGGAGCAGCCTTCCTTTCTACGGGTGGCTGCCATTTATGAGCACTGACTTACGGTTAGTTTTGCAATGTCAGAAAAGAGAAGCACAGAGTGCATCTATGCACAGTCTGACAACTCCAGTTCATGTTGCCTTTCCACTGATGAAGAAAGAGAAGTCTCAAACCAAATGTGAATCCCTGCTCAGGTGTTGTTCATAGTTCAGATGGAAAAACAATCAGACACTATTGTTTGAGACAGTCTTTTGGAAATAGGAAGGTTTCTAGAAGCTGGAAGCCACAGACATTCGTGAAAGCATAAAGATCACCTCTCCTCCATATTCTTCTCTCCCACATCCCCAGCTTCATGAGCAGCTCTGCTAAATCTCTGCTACCTAGAGGGTTGACCTGGCTGCTCTGCATGCAGCCCAGTGACAGAGATAAGGCCAGTGGTGTTAGAGCAGATGTATTCTATCTCTCCGGCTCCTTTCCTTATTTATTTGTTGCCTTGACCCCTAAGCTGTTTCCACTCCAGTAAGTGACTGGTGAGTCACAGCAACCCACTGTGCTGGAAAGATAAAGGCAGTATCCAGAACACTGTGTGATCAAATGCCCCCAGACACCTGATAAAATCCTACCTCCCTCTCTCCTCCTCATGGAGGGTCTGTAGGCATTCCTTCCTGCAAGCATACGCTTATGGGGCTGTGTTTGAAACCCTCTTCCATGACACCTATGTGGAGGCTGGCTGACTGGCTTGGGCTGTCCTCTACAATAATTCTCCGGCCGTCCCCCTCTTCTGCTTTGAATGGTGAAGATGAGGTCACTGACTGGTGAAGGAAAATGAGCCAAATGGATCAGGTGATCATGTAGGATTAGGTGCAGTTCCCCACTGGGTGTCAAATCTCAGCACACACACTGCTGGCCTATTATATTTTAATAGGAGGAGGATGAAAAGTCAACACTTCAAAGAGAGAAAGAAGGCTGTGGAGAGCTTCCTGGATTCCTCTATAAGGGGAAGAAAGAATCAGTCTTAATTGAAGTCACTTCTTATCTGTTTCCATCTTTTTGTTTTTGTCATGAAAGTGGGAGGTTAAAATGGACAAGAAAAGTAGCACAGGAAGAGTCTGAAAGAGAAAACAGTTTTTCCCTGTTGCTGCACGTCCCCTTTGTGATTTTCTTCCTTCACCTTGCATGGATGAAATGACACAAACCTGCCAAAACCTGCACAGAGTCAGATTCTTATCTTCACCCTCCATTACCAGGGATTTGTCCTTTGCAGTCTGCCAGACCCCACGCTCTGACTTTCCCCCCTTTGCTTCTGTACCTGAAAAGAGCATAAAGAGTGTTGACCTCTTCTGAATCTGCTGCCACCTAGACAGATGCTATTTAGCATTTATGGTATTGCATTGGAATACCTGCCATTTTAGGCTCTTTGGTTGCACCTCAAGGTTTGTGAAGTCCTTAGATGAGAAGGAAAAGCATTGGCTTTACTTACACTAATGTAATATCAAAGGAGCAAATTGCAAGGATTTGTGTTAAACAAGTATTTTCTCAAAGCCATGGAGGCTTTTTTTAACTGAGTGAAGAGACAGATGTCTTTCTGGGTTTGCCAGTATAGCAGGTAAAATGACAAAGGAGCAGAAGATGGAGCAGCAGTTGCAAAAGTATGTAGTGAGAGGTAAATGTTGGCTTCTCCCCACAACCATTATGGTGCCCTGCTCGCACTTGTTCACACAACAAACTTGTCTCCACTAGGTTTTCACCTCAGGCCAGGTGCCTCGTGACAGTGAAGCCCAAAGAGGAACACAGTGTTTTCTTCTGCTGAAGGCACAACCTGAACCTCTATGTTCCATTGCTGACCTACTACTGAATGCAACAGCCTGGGCAAGAAGTACAGGAGCAAAAACCAAAGCAGGCAAAACACCAGGGTCACTGTCACAGACTAGCTTCAATCTCATCACTTACTGTGCCAGAAAAGCATGGTTTGTTTGTCTTTTCATCTTTTTATTTTTAAGAAAAATTCCCACTTCCTGTCCCTCCAGGGAAAATTTCTCCAAAGCCCATTGTTGGAAAAGCCATCACAAGAAGAACTACTTGGCATTGAAGCTGGCCCTGATTTAGCAACTGGAGCCAGATTCATGAACAACTATTATACCCTAAAGGTAACTGTTGCTGTCCTGTCACAGACACAGATGGTGAAAACGTGCTGTTGTTTCTGCTGCACTATGCTGGGGAGAACCATGGACTAAGAAATATTTTTAAATATAGTTTTATGTATCTAGTATCTTTTGTGTCTCCCTCCATCAGACACAGAAACCATGTACGTTCTGCTACTTGGAAGAAATGTTAAAGTTAGGAATTGTAGCTCCTGGGGAAAATGGGAATGAGGGCAACATTCTGCCATGAAGAAGAGGAACAGTATGATAAAATGGTGTGGGAGAGGTAGGTCAAGTGTGCAGTCAACACACAGCTCTCACAGAACTAGGAGATCACCTTGGTGAAAACTGATGTCAGAAAACGAGGAAGTATCACTGACTGTACTTCCAAACTAAAATGAAACAACCAAAGCACCACCTTCAGAAGGGGAAGGAAAGGAAAGGAAAACCCAGCAAAAATGTCAGAAGGATTTACTTCTAGATTGGTTTCACAAGGAAATGAAACTTGTGAGCCTGTCCTGTTTGTGCCTCTGTACATGACATGACATACATGATAGTATTTCCCAACAATTTTTAAGTCTGTCTGCTTCTTTCAACCAAATTTAGCACAGATGTGGAATAATAAAAAAATATGTTCTTGCTTATTTCTTGGGCAGAGGTGACCGCATGGAGTCAAATCACCGTAGAAGGACTGCAGGGATAGTTCCACCTTAACTACTGGGAAAATCCACATTAGAGTGCCACCCTCAACACATAAATGCATAGGATATCATTGGAAGTGATGCTCATGGCACAATCTGTTTTAAACTAACATAGACTTAGATCATGAAACAAGTTCCTTGTAATGGCAGGGGTTTGCCCTTAGTGAGGACACCAAAAGGTCAGACTAGCCAAAGCCAGTTCTCGATAACTGTAAATGGAAAACATGATGAGTGAAAGCAACACAAAGCAAATTCTAGCTATCAGGAAAGAGGAGGATACAAATCTCCCAAACTGAGTGAAATATGTACAGTGGGAAAATATCCATCATTTCATTCCTACATGCTTGGGTTATAAAGAAGCCATATAGGATTGGATCACATGCATTCACATCCCCAGGTTACAGATACACTACATATTGGTTCAAAACTCTATATGTGTTACAAATTCTACTGCTTCTGGAAATGAACTGGTAAAAATGAAGCCACTCCTTACCAGGACAGACCAGACACTCTACACACCTCCTAATCCAAACTGTTGGTTTGTTCAAACACCTTTCATAATACAGCTTGACTGGAAATGGGTATGTGAGCAATTCCTTATAGCTGAGGAGACCTGACACTACTTTTTCTGTAACCCATTGGACTGAAATGGCAATTCGTATGAAATGTGTCTGCTTCCCTAATAGACATGTGCTGCTCAGTGTATTTTAGGTATTGGGTGGGCAGGACTAACAATGGCATGGAAGAAACAATGGAAAATGAAAATGAAAGGGGCAGAGTGTTCAGATATTAAATGATTCCATTTGACACTGCTGATGCAATCTGAGCAAACCAGCAATTTCCTTTCAGCCTTTGTTTTATGAGAGATCCTATTGGAGCTTTGATAATAAAAGGAACACAGGTGGGTAATTAAGGAGGTGTGAAACACAAACCAATAGCCAGCTTTCTGCTAGTGCTTTTTGCAGTGTGCTCTGGAAAGCTATCTGCATCGAAGTGCTGAGTGACTGGGTGACCTCACAAACTGAGCTGGGGACTCATTTTCTTCCAAAACAGAACAAAACTCAGGTTTCTGTAAAAATTTTGCTCTACAAATTGCTGACAGTCTTGCCACTGCAGGAACTCTTTAGTAACAACACTACCTCACTTGGAATTATGCTTTTCATATATTGCAGCAGAACACAGAGACAGCCATACTGGATCAAACCAAAGGTCCATCTTGCACAATATGGATCTGGAAGTAGCCAGCAGTGGATGTTTAGCAAAGACTGTAGTAGGGCAAGTGTAGAGTAACCTTTCCCCAGGCATTGCCTCTCAGTTCTTGCTTTACAGACCTACTGGAGAGGCTAAATTTTAACCAGCAAGTTTAAAAGCCTTCTATGGAGCTCCCCTCCACAACACAATCAGAATAAACAATCTACACACCAACTTGAGTGCCAGTCCACTGAAAACTGGCAGAGATAACTTCCATCTCCTGTGGTAATTCTTTTTTTCTGTTTCAGCCTCCTGGGAGAAACTGAGTACTTCTTGCCTTTCAAGCGAGGCCTGGAAATAGACATCTTGATTTGGACTGTGAGGTTACATTCCAGCAATGGTGGTTTTAATTTTTCAGCAATTTCACAGCCACACAAATGTCAGAGTCACCAATAAGGATAAAATTCAGAAATCCTCACTCCAAAAAGTACAGATCACTCATCAGGAGGACAGTAACACCAGCAGTGTAAAACCAGGGAATGCAATGCAGTTACATGCACTTGCAAACTCTGAAGCTCTCTCTAGTTTAAGAGCTCTTTACATGGGACTAAACCATGCAGCTAAGGTTTTGATTTACCTAACCACATAAATACACATATTTTTACAATGTATTTTACATTTTAATTTGTATTAACAGATAAACTTCTATGAATATGTTTATTTTAATATACTACCAAAATATTACACATGCATAGGAGAGTGCTAACTGCTTTTTAAATTTGCTGAGAAGGCTCACAGTGAACAACATATTTAATCCATCTGAGACATACATTTTCTTCCATGTTCATTTTTATAATATTCAACACTGACAAATTTAATCTGAAAGTATTCAAAGTCAACATGCAGAAAGCTTCACTTAGAAAAATTACAATCAAATAAACTGAGATTTTTTTTGCTTCTTCCTGATATAAATGCTTTGTTAAACAAGCAACAGCATACCTATATATGTTGTCTTCCTCAAAAGATCAACCTCTTAAGTCTTCCTGAATAATCTTACGAAGGCCAAATACAAAGGACATAAGAGGCTCTATTGAGACCCAGAGAGAGGTCCTTTGATCCAGTTTACTGCCTTTTAGAGCTGGTCAGTAGCCAGTGTGACACACAGCAGAAAAAAATAACTACTGTAAAGTTTTCTCTCTACTCTTCAAGCTCTCAGCAAGCAGCAGTTCATGGTCTTAAGCAAAAGTTGACTTTGGACAAATCACGTTCAACAACAGCCTGTGCTTAACAATTTCTCTGTTAATGTGGCCAAACCCTTTTTAAGATCTTGATCCCTGCGTAGAGCCAGGTGAATGATATGGGGCAAAAGCAAGCTGATAGATCATCCTCCATCTTCAGTTCCCGTGCTTTTTTTCCTCATCTAATTAAACTCCCAGACAGTTTAGTTCTGTGCATAGCCATTGCTAACAAAACATGAAGAGCTGCAGTTAAAGATGAAGGAGGATCCTCCCTACTTCTGGAAAGGGCATGTTTGTTTAGTTCTTTTCCTTGCTCTATTTTGGTCCATGTGAAAGCAAATCTAAGATCACTGCTGCTGCAGCTTACAGCCTCACTAACCATTTCTCACATTCACCAACATCATGGGACCCAAGTAAATGAAAAAGGAAAAGAAGCCTGAGCACTTGAAAAGCTAAATCCTTAAAATTACTCCATATGCAGTTCCCATCTTGAGAGGCTAAAAGCGTTTATTGCCCGTTAACTTCTGTCTGAATCACTCAGCTTCCATGTTGTTTGCATGTTTTACTGGAAACCATCATCCAAACCCTGCTTTGTTTTCTCCACTGTTATTTAAGGTTTGGATTTTGTTTTTCTGGGTTGGTTTGTTTGTTTTCCTAAATACTACTTCAGGATGCAGCAAAGTTTCTAAGCCACAGAAATAGTCAGATTGCTGATGCCTTGATGTTCCTTCCGGGTGCAGTCTAACTTGTTAGCATCCTTTCCCAAGGATAAATTTTGATGCCAGCTGATCACAAAAAGCTAAAAATTTGCTGTATTCTTGCCCTCCTGTCCATTGCTTAGCAGTGATGGTTTTAAATGAGGAAGACATGGTTGTAATTAATCCAACCAGATCACAGTGGTATATCCACAGGAAACACAACTTCAGAGTGCACTTCTACTGTTCCCAAGGATAAATATCAGGATTCCTAAAGATGCATGGATATGTATGTTTTGGTCTTTCTTCCTCACCCCAGCCCTTGCAAACTGGCACCACCTCCATCTCTGGAAATGTCTGTCTTATAATGAAATGAATAAAAAAATGGCATTCCCATGCATGCCCTTCTCATTACTTAAAGTGTGGAAAGCTGGATAATTACAAAGTGACCCCAGTGGCTCCATAGAGAACTATAATCTTGAGATTAAGTCCATTTAGGAAGCCTGATACCACATATCCAACTGCAGCACAGTAAAAATAAAATTCCCCACCAAGTATCTCTGCTCATAAAAATGATTTAGATTGGTTCTCCCAATACATGCTGGCTGTCTGAATCAATTAACAAATCAAATAATGGATTGCAGTGTTTTTCTTTCCAGACAGGTTTGTGCTCTACACGAGTGAGCAGCTAAACCATACATTTTAAAATGTAAAATCCTGGAGCCTCACAGGTCCCTTAGCTGCCAAAGGAAAAGGAATCCACAAAGTTCATTTGCAGGGAACACCAACTAAAATCTTGTTGTTCCTGCTGGAGATGCTTAGTTCAGGGTAGGACTGCAAACTGAACTCCTCAGATCCTCAGCTCATCTGTGACCATGTCAACATTGACCTTATTAACTCAATGCTTTTAATTTTTCAAGGGAAAACAATGGAAAAAGCCTTCAACCAGAGCCAGTTTTATACTTTCTCTATGCCTCTAGCTTGACTTTCATGCCATAAAACAGAAACAACAAGTGAAGTATCGCTTAGCTGCAGGCTGATACCTGGCTGTACGCACATCCTTGCTACCTATAGAGATCTGGGCACTATTTGTTACTGACCTCTAAGGCACCCTTTTCTCTCATAACTCTTCTGTGCTGCAATGCCATTTTTGAGGTTCTATTACTAGCTCTAGCTTTCTCCACTGGCCTTCCCAACAATTACCAGTGTGCATTGCCTGGGACAGCATTCTTCAGGACTTCAACTCTTCCTGCATTGCAGGGTTGGATCAAAGTACCATTCCTGGGAGAAGCAATACCTCACCAAAAGGGAATCCTGCTGTGGCAGGGGGACTGCACTAGATGATCTTTTGAGGTCCCTCCCAACCCCTAACATTCTGTGATTCTGTAATTCTGTGACTTCAGTAGGCTGTGGGGATCTCAGATTTCTTTTAAAATCAGAAATGTCCAGGGTAGCCCTGATGAACAGAACAGGTTTCCCCAAACAGAACTTTTTTTTCTCCACAGTCTCCATGTGACATACATGAAGGTGCATCCAGAATCTACAAACACAGCCTCAAACCAGTTCTCACCAGCCATGAGCTCTGAATGCAGCCTGAGCTGTAGAGCTCTCCAGAAAAGACCTGAACACTTTTAGCACCTTAGAGCAGGCTCAAAGGAAACAGCACAGATCCAACAGCTTTCACACAGCTGTGGCTGCTTTGAGCCCATACTGCAGCCAGACGAGCACTCAACAGTGCAAGGCAGAGCACACAGATCACAGCTGAGCATGTTTATCACCCCTCTTGAGCTCTCTTTCAGCCTTGCAGGGCAGACACAGACAACATACTTTTCTCATGTTTCAGCCTGTCACATAGTAAATCCTGCTAAGGACGCAGGGTCTCTGAGTTCCCTACAGATGTGGAACATCCACCAGATCCAAAGCAACATGCAGATTCCCCTTGTGCTTGTTCGTGGCTTCTATAGAAATCTAGCAGCCAAATTCATGCTAGGCTGAACTCCTAAAACCATAAATAGATTGGCTGATTCATCTGTTAAATCCCAAAGGGCAAAGAGCAGAAGCTGTTCTCCCCTCTAGCAAATGTTGCAAGAAGTGCAGCGTCATGTTCTTTGGGACACAGAGACCTCTTCCCATCTGGCACATAGGTTTGATGCAAGAAGGAGGCAATCGCAATGTGAGCTAGGCAGAGAAAGGGAGGAGGATGGAGGAGTCTCAGGTTCAGCAAAGCCCCAAGAACACCAACATGACTGTAGTCAGGTCTAGCACAGACACAGGCAGCCAGCTGAGGCTATTTGCACTTTTCCTGTGTTGTTGCTGTTTTGCTGTTCAAAGTAGCTGCAAAGAACATTGTTGTTCAGGTTAGTGCTCGAGGGATCCTTCTGGTGCAGCATGGGCAGTGCATGCTGCCAAGTGAGAAGACTTAAACAGCCCCTGAAAATCCCCAGAGCTTGTGCAGACAGAGGAAAGCTTCAGTTGCTCTGGAGAGCTGGCAAGATAAATTGCAAGAGGACTGAGTAGAGAGTAGTGCAAAGACATGGACATAGTTCTATTCTCTTTATTTTCATTCTCTTTGAAAACTGAGAAGATTCCATTGCCTAAGGAAAGAAGAAAAGTGGGCAGACTCTTACTTATTACACAAAGTCTACACCATCGTGGAATCTCCAGGGTCTTTACCCTTTGGAAAGACACTGGTAAGCATGTTTTATCCATTGGGCACTGTAAACAGTCTTGCTTCAGAGCAAGATAAATATGAAATGTAAGTTAGGTAGATGCCTGATAGCCAAACCTGATTCCTAGGAGAGATGAGGGAAATGCAGAAAGGAAGATCCTTGTCAGAGCAAAGATGAATAGTATCTTGCACGTGAACATGTCAGATGCTTGGGAATCCAACATATTGACTTTCCAGTCACATCATCAGTGTTTACTCTGGAGTAAAAATTAGTGACTTTTTCCATTAAATTCTATTGATCTATTTCTCCACCAAGAAGCTGCTTCATCTAAATCACTGGTTTATTGTGCCTCTGATTGTTTAAAAGGATGTCATGGGAGCTATTGAGGAGTCACTTGAAATGCTATCCATCCTACCACACATAGGCAAGCTATGTTTCCATTCAAAGCCTTGCTGCACGGATTAAATCTTTCAACACAAACTGGGCTCTGTTTGCAAAATTAATAGTATCTATATGAACGTGTATTTTACATATTCGCAGACTCCTGCAGAAGGATGGCTAAATGACTCTGCAGTTCAGGTCTTTAGACCTGAAAAGCAAAGGGAATATTAACCAATGAAATCCACATATACCAGTTGCAGCTTTCTAAAGGGGGCACAGGTACATGATGCTTTGGCATCAACAGGTGCAAACAGGGTTTAGCAGTTTACATGCACACTTACAGAACCTAAATTAGAATATGTTTTGTATTCCTGACTCCTTACCTAAGGGTAACAAAGCAGCACTTCCACCAGCTCAAGTAGCAGAGATTTTTGCTTTGTCCTGGTTTTAACTCTGACAGTCAGTGATGCCCATGGTGTATTTTCGAATCTGCAAAAGAAATGAACAGTCAGGCCAGGCAGCGGACAGAAAGGTCACAGTTTGTACACTGTATCATAGGATACAGTGAATATGTGAAGTACTTCACTGTTTGGAAGTGTGCCTTCTTCCAGAAGAAGCCCTTGCGCATTTGGGATGAGAGAGCAGTTTAAGTGAACTATGGTCTGAGAAACAGGACTCCAAAAAAGGAGATACGGCTTCCTTATAATGACCCTCTTTCTGGCAGCATTACACAACACTTTGGAAAAGATGAGTTTTCTGGTTTTCCTCAGCTTAACAGCAACAGAACCTAGCTCTCTTACCTATTCAAGAATATGTTATGCTTTGGGAGAGACACTGATAGCACAGCCTTGGAAAACTGACATTACATGAAGCAGAAATAATCCCCTTCACGTAATACCTTAAATCCCAAGATCTCTGAACTTCTTTATATTTTCATACTGTCCAAAGATATTTAAGAGTGTTTCAGGCATTCTACTGAGCAACTAGAAATAGACAATCCTTTCCCAAATCACCTAACATCTATGTCCCAAACACAAAAAACAATCAGTGAAGTGGTGGGAAAACAATAAGGAAAATAAGGGAAAACTATCTTCCATTTTGCTGGCACTTTATTCTAGAGAGGGATACATTTGGACACCTTCAAGTTTGAGTTAAAAAAAACCTTTCAAAGTACCATGTTGTTTTGATACTTTTAAAATCTGGCATCACACAAGGTTTTAAGAGTCAGGACTGAAATCAGGCATGCTGATTTCCTCAGAATGATGTGCTTCCTTTTGTTCCAAAAAAATTTCCCAATTTCACAGTTTGCTCTTTCAAGACAGAATTCACAAGTATCTGAAACTTTCTCTTCTCTGCCTGATTTTACAATGTAAAATCTGGCCTCTTGCAAACAGATGAGAAGAACATTCCTCTGAGGGGAACTGGAGCTCTTCAACACCTAAGAGTCACTCCCACCAAGGGTACCAGAGCTCAACACAGGAAGAGGGAGAGTACTCAAATGCCTCACTTTTTCCACTGTTCAACTTCTCTTGGATTGTTATATGGATTTTCATTAGGCTCCCAAGTTTGGAGAACTTTTATTACTGTTATAGACTCTGCTCATGAAGTGGATTTTCTAACTCTTTCATGCCAGACGTTTGGCTAAGTTCAAGCATAGTATCAGTTTAATATCTGACACATGGTCTTGTGGGAACCATATCCTGCCACTGACACAGGAATAGATGTTGTCATCAGATAGTTCCATTCCTCCTCTGCACTTCTAGCAGAGCTACCTGGTTTTAATAATGACGATATGGAGGAAAACATCTGCGTTACCTCACCCTGTGACTGGAGTTCAAGAGAACGAGCCACACGCTGCAAACGGTTCTCGGAACTGGGAACTACTGTTCTACTCAGCATCCAGCTGGAGGTCAATATTCCCAAATACTCATGAGCATAGATCAGCAAATGCCTGTCTTTCATCTAAAAACTCTGATTCCTGTGTCAACAAGGCCAGACCGGATTCGTGACTGTCTCTCTGCCATCTGTGGTTTCAGACTTGGGATGGCTATGAGACAGCTCCAACTGCGTGTGGGGACTAATTCGTAATTGACAGCTAGAGAACCATCACTGATGTCTAAATGAGTTGAACGCAGAAGTTACTAATTACTCTGGTTTTATTCTATTTAGTAATATTCCCAGCAAGTTGTATAATGACTCTGCTGTGTAACTGGGGACACAAAGGGATGTCAGCTCATCCTGACAATAACCAAGGCTTAATACTTTGAGAACTAACCTTCTCCAGAACAATGATGAGATTATTCGACTCTAATTTAATGGAAAGCAACAGCAATTGTCACCATTGTGGGAGAATCCAGAACTGTGCAGGACAGAACCATGTGGCAGCTTTCAAATTTGTAATATGACTGCTATTGAAATTCAGAAATGCTCCATTTCCTAAATTATGAGTCAGGGAAGATCATGCTTTAACATCTGTCCTATTTCTGGTCACCTCCTGGCACTGGTTAGACATACTCTTGGGCAGCTTGTCCATGGAGTCTGTTTTTGTTTCAGTCACGTGCAAAGGAACAAAAGGAATTTGGGAGAGAATTATTGTTATTTTTACATTTTTCCTCAACTCAATCTCCTTCCTATCTCCAAAGCTCTTTGTAAAACAATGGATTTTCCAGTACATTAGGACTTGCCACTAGCCCAAGGATTTTCCCTGCTCCTGGCAGCCCGCTGCATTGGCAGCGTTCCCTCTGCATCTTCGACCTGCTGCTGATTGATCCCCATAATCCAATCCATTTTCAACAAGCCACTTCAGCTCCAATAAAAACAAGGGGCTTTGCTGATTGCTGGTTTCAGCTGCAGCTGTTGGAGCCACAAATCTAGAGAGAAATATTTTAAGTCTATTTGTAAAAAATCTACTGGTAAAAATAAAAGCATTCACTGTTTTTATTCAGCTAAGCTCAAAGGGAAATTAATTACAGCTTCTTTTTATGAATTGTACCTTCTTTATTATTTTATTCCTGTATAGCTTTCTTGGTGTGATCATGGTGTTCCTCTGAGCAGATTAGTTAGGAAACATTAAGACTGAATTTCCTTGGGCCTTTGGTAAAGGTAAGTATAAAATAGATTGCACAAAATGGGTGCTACAAATATTTGACAGACTTTAAATCTTTAATTTAGAACTATTAGACTGTTCTAATTGGCCCCTTCTACAAAGCACCAGCCATACAAAAATCCCATGACACTCAAGAATTCTTGCACTACAATTATAATTCTAACAGAGCTGGAAAAACAAACCAACCAAACAGAAAAAACAAACCACTGCAAGATATAAATGTTGATGTCCAGACATCAAACCAGAGACAATTCACAATGTTTTCAGGTACATTACTCCAGGTCTGCAGTTATGTGCAAAACTGAAGTTCTGCATTTTATTTTTAGACTGATTTTGAATAGCCACAGCTTCCAGTCATGGGATCTAGCAAAGGGTTTTGGTGATGGTGTTGGTGTAGAATAAAGCAGTTATCCCATACAATTAACCAGAAAGAAAGTTTGCGTATTTTCTAGATCAAGTCATCTATTTTGAAAAATACTTCTCAGAGGATCCAACCCTTTCCCTCCCAATTGAGTGTTCCCTAGATTCAGACCAACATTGCTCTTTCTCACATCCTTTCTAGCCTTCTATAACTGCTGTTAATGTCTATATTGGTTTGACTAAGATTGCTGATAAAAATAGGGACTGTGATGGGATCTCACAAAGTAGTAGCCGTATTTTGAAGCCAGCATATTCCACAACCTCTTCTGGCACTAAAAGTCACACAAGGAAAACTGGTAAAGGCTGATAAATCATTACAGAATTAATACAAAGAAATCTACAACAGGTTGCTGACAACTACAGTAAAATATGTTTGAGCTATAAATTTTTCAGAGTTATTTGTGAATTACTATGGTTCACTGCAGTAGTTAGTGGCCTTTGGCTAATATTTTATCTGTCCTTTTGGTTACGGCTGTTATCTGCAATCACTGATTTTACTATGGATGGCAAAAAACCAGTAGAAACAGTAAGTATGGGCCACAAAATTGTATTGGAAATATTCTGAGAGACAGCAATTTTTTTTCATTGAGCCTTATAAGCTACATATGGCACAGCAAGGGTTTAATGAAATTTTATTGATTCCAAGGCAAGCTTCCAATGGAAATATGCCCAGATTCCTGGGGCTCTCTGCTGTGGCTGGAGACCTTAGGTGTGCTTATCTTTGGATGTAGCTGCTCTGTTAACAGGTCTGTCCTTCAGATAGCAGACCTGTAAAATTATACTCCTCTTAGCAATGCTGCTGTCATTTGCTCAGAAACTAAAAAAAAAAAATAAATGATAGAGCCTGGGGAACTTCTGGTATATTAAGAATTAAAGGGAGAATAGTTTCTAGTCTAATGTAGCCAAATATTTGGGGGTAGAGGGGGGAAAAAATGGAAATCCTTACAAGCTGAAAAGCCCTGTCCCTCAGTATCAATGTAGAGCAGAGAAACAATACCTCAGAGTTTAAGTGTGAGGAAATATTTGTTTGGGAAAAAGGAGAAGCGCGGATCATCCAAAGAAACAAAAAGGGCCATCTCAAATAGTTTTCTTACAAAGGAGGGGATATATACCAGTTTGGAGTGACGAGGGATGAAGTTGTCTCTACCAGATAAATTACAGCAGTAGAGAAGGGTATAATTTTGTTTGCTCAAGTCCACAGTCAATAAAGTCTTCTAAACAACTGGTTAGCTTTGAAAAGGACACCTGTATCAATGAAACAGTTAATCCACAGTCTTGAAATACAGTCAGTAGATGCCAGCTGTATCCATTCATGAATAGAAATTAAGCAGCAGAGATGCCTGTCCAAAGAAATCCATTACAATCACATCTGCTCTCTCAAAGTCTACAACTGGGAAGTTCTGTTGTTTTTAAACCACAGAAGTCTCCCAAGGGCCCTGCCTGAGGACCTGATGGGTTGTTTACTACTTCAGTGTTTGGGATCCACTCAAGACTTAGCTCCCTTTGACCATAAGAAGCTTGCTTATTGGGAGGGAAAGGAACTCTTGAGGTCACCCTGCCCTCAACTACAGCACAAGATTTCCACTCTTACAGTACACCAAGAATTTATTTCCCTAACCCCCTTCTGAAGGAAGATGATATGTAATCAGACTGGGAAGAGTAGTACATAATGAAATGATGGCAGTAACCTTCACTTAACTGAATATCTTCCCTTTTAAAGAGTCCTAGGATAAGGGACAAGCATTTGAATAGACATGGCAGCGTCATAGTCTATCTCAATGCAACATAGCTTTATTTCAGCACTCCTACTAGTTTTGATGTCTCTAATGATAGCTTCTCCATGTTGGGTGCTGGGAGACTTCTTTCTGCAGACCTCTTTAAGCTTCAAAGGAAATAAAGGAAATTCTCCTTGTGAAAAGTCTAATCCAAAGGGTAGTTAGGGAAGAATTTAGTAATGTAGAGAATGTTACTACAGTAACATCATTTAACATGTAATTCTCAGTTCAGATTAACTTCATCATTAGCTGAGACATAAATTAAGGTTTACCCTTCCCCCTCCACNTAGACCAGTTTTTTCTGCTAAGGGGTATCTAAATATTCCTTGCTCTGTTCCCAAGACTCAGAGGAAGAAGAACAAACACAACACAACAGACAAACACAATCACTGCCACACTTCACAGATCCAGTTCTAAGCAAAAAACACCTATTATAGTAAACAGCTACAAAGATGCAGGTCTCACAAAGGTTTTAGTTTCAACATTTACTAAAGCTCATAGAAGGCCTCTATCAAAGCAGGGAACCTAGCCATTTGAGTAAGAAAATACATATGTCTTAGCAGCAGCACCCAAGATCTGGGAAGTGAAATCAGCTGAAACGACTTGGTCTTGGGCAGCCTGGTGTCAGACAGTTCACAGGGCAGGGTCACCATTCCAGAGCACAGACTGCATCTACTCCACGATCACATTTCCTTCATTCTCAGATGGGGTCAATACCCTTCACCTCTGTGACCTCATAATCTTGTTTCTACCTTGTCTGTGTTTCTTTAAATTCACGATTTAAAAAGCTCTTTAAACAACTGGCCCTTCAGCAGCAGGAGCAGGGAGGGTAAGCAAAGCTGAGGCTGGAGCAGCAAAATGGGTATATGAGCATATCCACTTCGTTCTGCCAGATTTTAAGAGGCAGCACTGGCTCACAGAGCTTGAGAGAAAGGGCAGCTTTCACACAGCTGATTCAGCAGAGCTGCAGGTTGGGTGGGACAGGAAGTGGGAAGAGAGAAATTTCAGACTAAATGTTGGGTGCCAGGCTCCTTGGTGCCTGCACGTTGGATTCCACCCAGTTTTGTGGCAGAGACTGCTCCACTAATCTGGAGAAAAAAATAGATCTGAAGAACCCCAATTCACTTCAAATCAGCTAGGAAAATAGATTATTATCAAACAATTATTTTTATACCATCTCTGTGGCACAGCCAGCTGATGTGGATTCAGAGAAAGCCAACCTGGAATGAAATTGCTTAAAAGTCTCTAAATGTTTCAGATGGTTGCCTCATGCAAACTGCAGGCAGTAGTGAAGCTTGGCTAAAGGAGGAGTTTATGCAGAGGTGGAGAAATGGATGAAATTAACTTGGGAGAGTTCCACTGATTGGTTTGGAGACTCCTATTAATTATATCAATCTATCCAACACAAAAAATTTGCCTATAGAGACTATTCTTACAGATGTGATAGATGATAATGATTAATAAAGGCAGGTGGCTTAGGCATAGACACAAGGCCCCTACTATTAGAGCACCACAGACTCCAAGGGAATTACTTTAACCCTTGAAATGGAGAAAGAGGGGTTTTATTTACTTTCCAGTAAAAAATACCTTAGAAAGCAGTTACATCGTTCTTCTCTTGTTATAGCAAAGGAAAGTTTGTGCTCAATATTTGGGCAAGATGTGCTATAGGAAGAGCTCACAAACACCAGTGCTATAAAGCCACCAATGTTGCTAGAGTTCTGGGACCTGACAGTAGTATTGCTAAAGAGGGAACTGATCATACAGTGTGGCCCATCAGCACCACTGGTCCCAAAAAACTCCCCTTTGAAGCTTAGGATTACCATGTCCTCTCTGCTCTTCCAGTCCCACTCCTTCTCCTCCTAGAAATCACATCCTCACCTGTGTAGTTATTCTTTTATTTTCTGCTCTTCCAGACTCACCTATCCCTTATCCTCGTGCATTGTTTAGCACAGGGAATGAGCAATGCACAACCCCCATAACTAGATTTTACTGTGATGTAAAGTTGACATCATGCTTAGCTTCTAGATAAGTTGGTGTGGTCCAGTTACATCACTTGTTAGAATGCCAATGACACCCTGAGTAGAGCTATTTAGTGTTGTTTTGTATGATGTAGATATACTCTGGGGCCAAAGCATTTGGCCTCCCAAATCTGTGGCAAGGATGGGGGTAGATTTCATTCATCTGCTGCCTCAGAGAAGTTAATACATTTCATTCCCTCAAATTTCAGTTAAGAAGCAAGAAGGAAAGCTGTTTAAGAGAAATTGCTTGGAAAATGGCAATCAGGGAGAAGGGATGGAACACAAGAGAAGAGAACAGAGTTACAGGATGGAGTCTGTTTAGGTATTACTGCACATGTTGAAACTGACAACATAATGAATGCCAAGTAATCCAGAAATGGTGCCATTTCCTTGAAAAGCAGAAGCTAATATATGCAGCCCTACACTGTGCAAAAATCAGTCTTTCACCTTGCCTTGAAAAAAACCCCATGTGCTATGATTTATGGCAGAGGAAAAGAAGCTTAGATTTTCTTTGACTTCATGCAGTACTCCTTCCACATGTCTAATGTACTGCCTACAGCTATGTTTCTTGTGGAAGGTGTGTGTGTCAGCACTTACAAAGACTGATGAGTTTTTCCTATATTCTCAGCTTTTTCTTTTCTGAAATTGCTATTCCTTGCTTTTCTTTTTTAATCCATTTGTTGCATTTGCTCTTTGGATCTGTATGCAATTTTATTTGCACTCATTTAAGATTCTTGGGCACTCTTTAATGAAAAACACCTCTAGTGAGTGAATAGCCATGAAGCATGACTTACCTAGTTTTGTGATTGGAGCTATTAGTGTTCTCAGCTTGACCTCAGAGTCCACATCTAGAGGTAAAAGAATAAAGTCCTTAATTGTGGTCAACTGCATCTTTGATCTTTCTACTGTGCTGGCCCACAAAGGTCAAATGATGACAACTGTGATGATTTTTGTACTGTAAATAAGCCCATATTTCTGGACATTTATTAAGTATTCATTCCCATGTTGTCTAGGAAGAATGACATAGATCAGCAGGTTTTGCAATGTAGGTGCATGAGTGGCCTTCCGGTAGCATTAATAAAAGCAACACTTTGCAAACCCTCTCTGTGAATCTGAAAGCAGACATGCAGTAAATAACTGCAGGTCACTCCTGATCTGGAATGGGTTTGACCTGTTGACCTCTGGGTGAAAGGCTCTGTACTGCATTACCACTCCCAAGAGCTCTCTGACTCTCTCTGAGGTTGGGGGTTTTATTATTTTGTTGTTAACCTCAGGACGGAATCACCTCCAATGGATACCATCTGCCAAACACTATCTAGGCATCTGAAGTATTTTTTCCTTTACAGCTAATCATTGGCACTCAATGAATCTGAAGGTTAAAAAGAAATTGCATGGCCAAATGGTCACTGCAGAAACAGTGAAATCAGAATGTGGAGGGAATAAAACCCTTAATAGAACCTTCCTGCCACTGATATATTTTTTCATGTATTCATAGGGTCTTGACATTTCAAGTAGTGGAAGATGTGATGATGCAGGGGGAAGATGTCAAAATTGATTCCTTTCTACAAGACAGAACCAATCAACCAATTCCTTCCAAACAAACTATTCTAGGTGAACATGAAGAAAGTTGTTCTTTGTGTAAAGCCTATGCTTCTTTTACCACTCATTCAGATATTCAGGGGTTTCAGTCATTTGTTCTGATGCTGTCCCCTGGAGAAGATGCACACAACAAGCTTCCAGGGGGATAGGCATCGTGCAAGTACATGGTAAAAATACTCTTCCAAGTTGAAAGCAGTCTGCAGTTAGCAATTTATTGCAAGCAGTCTTTTTGGTCCTAAAATATCCACTCCTACAACTCAGGGTAGGTTTCCCCGAAATCCAGTGTAGAAAATACTGTCCAGCACAACAAATATCTTAACCATACACAAACAAACAAACCAACCATCAAAATAAATCAAAATGCAACACAACTATCCTTTATGTCTCAATGACTTTCTGTTACTGGCAAGAACTATTTCAATACCTACCTGGCATCCTGCAAGGAGGACGTTAGCGACCTCATTGTGGAACTAGCTGCAACAGGAATGCAAGAAGACCACTTTCAGTGACATTAGGAGGACTGTATAGGACTTACATCAATCTCCACCCACAGTAGGTCTGATCACTGGAAGCCATGTTTTTCCCCATTAACAATGAGTCTTTATAAATTGTGAGTATTTGGGAAGTTCTGCTTGTGTCCTTTTGTGTACAAATGACAAATCGTCATTTAATGAGCACAAACTGATTTCACACTGAACTGTCCATCTCATAAGCATCAAGATGTCCAAGAAAGGAAAGTCATTTATTTATTCCCAGCAGTGCTTTGGGATATAGACTGCAAAAGCAGTGGGAATTAGACATGAGGAAGCAGCAAGATACTTTCCCCATTACATATTCACCCATCAATCATAGTTCTTTTTGAAACCTGGCTACTGGCCACTGATCCCTGCTGGGAAAATGCTATAAGTGCAGGAAAAAAGGACATTTTTCCTCTTTGTGCCAACTTTCAGTGTTGAGTTAACTTGAAGCTGCAAGTAGCACAGCCCAGCTCCTATCTGGCAGATCTCTGAGAGGAGATCCACCGAGGAATTTCACAGCTGGATCTCCTCTTCTCATTCTGCTCCATCCTCTGACATTTTGGACACGTTTCATCATTGTTTCCCCAAATTTTCATGTGCAACGTTATTAAAAGAATAAACTAAAAAGAAACTCAGTCCATCAGAGAGTGTGCTTTGTTAAATCTCTTTTCCCAGTGTAACAGGAGGCAAATCAACAGAAAACAGAGGGTGGACATATTAATGTTAGACAGAGTATAGAAGCACAACTTAAATTTAGAGAAAAACACAGCTGATTGAGCCAGCTGCCATTTTCTGGCTCAGATTCCTAAGACTTCATAAAGGAGCCTCATTGGTTTGGAGAAAAAGCTGGGTTTGGGGCAGTCATTTTTTGTGGCAGGAAAGGCAAAAGCAAATATCACTACTTCTTGAATGAAGGAAACAGCTCCAGGGAACACAAAGCCAAGAGTACTGTGGAGAGATGCAGTGTACGGCCAAGCTTCTGATCTCCTTTTTGACACTGAGGAACTTGGAGGAGAGCAGGCCACAAGTCATATGGGAAAATATGACCCCAGAAGTGGTAAAACCAAAATAGTCAAGGAAGAACAATGTTCCTGGGGAAATTAGGAATACACAATGTGAGGATGACAACTTCAAAAACAGCCCAAATCCAACATTTTACAGCAGCCAGATGTCGAGTCTGCAAGCAGAGAATCTTCTAGGACAAGTCTAGCTCACAGGCAGAGAAACTTCTTTCTTGCTTTGTTTTTCCATTTTGGAGGTTTATTCTGACAACTTTTGTCTTTGCACTTACATGGCACCTAGACACAGTGACTTTGGAAGAGGTGAATTTCCGTGTTGCATATTTACCATTCAGATACCCAGGTGGTGCCAGGCTCAGTGGTCAATCTGGCAAGGGCAAGAATTTTGAAGGAAGAGTGAAAATCAGCCTTGGAAAAACCCCTCTTAACAGGACAGCTATTGATCATTCATGATCCAAATAATTTTTCACTATTGGCAAAACCAGATGGTCCTCTGTATTCTTTTCTGTAGCATCATCACTTAGACATAAGGAATTCTGCAAAGCAATTTCATAGCTTTCTATGAAAAAAAGAGAAAAGGAGGTGAGGAAAGACAAAAAAAAAAAAAAAAAAAAAAAAAAAANAAAGACATAAAGGAGTTGGCATTCAAGTTGACTGTGTTCTTTCCAAAGTCCTTGACCAGCTCTGACCATCTCCTGGATGTGCACTCTCTCAGTGGAATGGAATTTCCCAATATACCATGGTCATTCTGGCACCTGTTTCTCTGCAGCATCTATAAATCTCCTGCAGGTCACAGGACTCTGTAAAAGGAAAGAAGTTACCCAAGTGTTCTTGGCCTGGGCCTGAAGATCAGGAGAGGGGCAGAAATGCATGCCTCATCCAAACAAAACTCTGCCTGGCTTTACACTGCTAATAGCTCAGTGGGAAAGTCTGTTTAACTGTGCACATCCTGCAGAGGTTTCTGGGATATAACCTGTTAGACCTTCACCTAGAACACATTTCTTCAGCTTTTGAAGGCTTGCTTGTCTGCAGGGTGTCTGCCAAGCAAAAGAAATGAGGATTAGGGAGCAAAGAAACCCAGTGGCAGCTGTGCATCAGGTCCCAATTAAGACATCAAACTAAACCCTTCAGCCCTAGTTCTCAAACATCTTTGTATATAATATTTCCCATGAGGCTGGAATTCTTGTGCGAGGTTTATGCTGGCTTTAATGTATAGCATCAGGGTTCACTAAGCTTTCATGGCATTCATATTGCTGTTTGAGACAGCAGGGTATGTTTTTTCACCCCCACTCCTCAAATAAAAGATGAGGACATGCCCTGTGTTATGACAGGACAAGTCTTGGACTGAGTGAGCAGGTCTGAACTGTTTGCTATGAAGCTGCACTTGAATGTGCCACTGAGTCATGTTGGTTCAGAACACGCTAATGTCCTTAATCCTAATTCTAGCTCTAACTTTACAATGGTCTTTTGGTCCATTACACATTTAATCAAAAAGGAGTTCAACTTCCAGGATCAATCTCACCTAAGACTGGGTAGCAAGGGAAGGTCATTGTATGAAAGGCTGAGAAGTCTGTTGGGCAGAAGTCTACTTGCTGCGGTTACAAGTGACAACCAGCTGATAGCGTTTAAGACCCTCCCTGTACAATTTGTTTGTGAACCAGTGCACTTTGGACCAAATAACCATTTCAGTTCAAGGCTGAAGTTTAGAGGCAATTTATCAAAACCTCTCCATCATGGCATCTGATTTGGATTCAGGTCCCAAAGAATTTTTCACCCTGATCTCACTAAAGTCCTACCTGTATATCCCCTGCATCAATGCAGGAAATACTTGTTTCCTGACATTTTCTGCAGTCTTTTGGAAAATAGTCACAGCATCACTGCAGACTCCCACCATGAGGACAGTGTAAAGTGCCTGGCTTACCAGCACAATGAAACCATACCACAGTTACCCAGCTGTCCCTACTAACAATTAACTGAATAATCCTTGAGGAGATCATTTAAAATTCCCCTCACTGCACTCACGAGACAGCCCTGCTGTGAACAGGAGCAGCATGCCCAGAGTCAGCTCCCACTGGCTCACAACAAAGAACAGATTTGATTTGAAAATAACAGCAATAGGAACATTTATGCTGCCAAATAGCTGAGTTCCCTGGTTTATTGTTAGATCCTGATTCTTCAGTTGTCTATGGTGCTTTCCCTTGGGATCCCTTTGGAAGTGAACTGGCTAATTCCTTCAGAGAACTCTCAGTACATTTCTAGAAGGAGCTTGTTCCAGCAACCCCTGTCATAAAGAATGTAGGAGCATTCTGCCCAGTTCCCTAAATACTACCACTGTAAATCTTACCCCTCATTTCAAGCCCCACGATATGCAACATATCCTTAATGCAAAAACATGGCTACTGTTACAGGCTATGACAGTCTGTAGCTTTTTCCATGTAAAAATTTCCTGAAATAAGCATCTGAATAAATTCTTCTTATATCACAAACCTATAGAAAGCTCAGACAGGACCAAGAAAAGTATTGTGAAGCACTGGGCAAGGCTCATTTTCTTTAGAGAAGGCTAGCTTTGAACTTTGTGGAGGCAAACTGCTTTTCTTTCTGTGAGTGGAGGCCTTTAGAAGCAGAAGTTTAGCTGACATAAAACCTAGTAGAACCTTGATTCTGCTAGTCTTGGTGTCTGCTACTACATTTCCCAGAAACAAGAGTTCTGATGGAGAATAGATACAACTTCACCTTTGCATGGGCACATAACATGATGCTTAACTTGAGACTTGAAGCCAGGCACCCAAAGCTTGAATCAGAATAAAGTTAGATCTAACATGATTTGTCTGCCCCATTTCATCATAGTATCTTCCTGGACAAAGTCCCTTCTCTGAGTGCTTCAAATTAAGTGAGAAAACCTGATTCATGGACCCTACAAGGCAGAAAAAGCCCAGATTGCTTCTGATCTTGAATTAAACATTCAAAAGCCACTTTCACTATCTTTCTGAGGGGTGGCTGAGACAACTTCCTTTTAAACCTTGGAATTCAATTAAAGTACTTCAGCAACATGAATCTATGTTTCTGCAGCTTTTCTAGGACCAATAAGCCAAATAGCCAAAAGCGTGTGATTCCTCTACCCTGACTGAGAAGGCATTGAAAACCTTTCTTGGGGAAAGTTAGTTAACCAAAGCAGGAGATAACAAGGCAAAATGGCTCTTTCAGAACTTGTCTAAGGTTGTGAATGACAAAAGCTCTGTGAAAACCCACGTAGTGGTGTAGCCAAAAATGAAGAAGAAACACCCACCAGGAATTTAGCTAGATTGCTGTTGAGAGGAGTTCTTAGCACTCCTGGTCCCTGGCTGCAGATTGAAGCATCAACAGTTTGCATGAACTTTTAAACACATGCATGATACCAAAATGTGATCTCTAGACATAATTGTTTTTCAGAACTAAAGAAATAAATACCCATTTCTAGGAGCAGCAGCAGTAGCAGAGCTTGGTTTCCTACAGATGAGTGTCTAAGGCTGAATTGCTTTGCTGTCTAACAAGAGTAAGCTTGTGCTGTAAATCGTCTCACGTTACCCAGCCTCTGATTTCCATGACATTTCTAGCAGCTTGATATTTCTGGAAGCTGCATGCCTCTGTTAGACTTGTGGTTAAAATAAATCAGCAGATTTTAACACTATTGGGGCAGGCAGGAGGGTGGGAGGGGATGACAGAGAGAAACAGACATATGGAGCTTGTAATGACATGTTTCTCACTTCCTTAGGAAGCCAATCTTAAAAGATAGAGATGCCAGAGCCCTACCACATTCTGCTGCAGTGGAGTTTTAATTGGTGAGCTGAATGTCAAGAAAATCCCCTTTCTAAACAAAAGTAAGAAAAAGAGCTGCTTGCTCTTTTATGAGTCACCTTTATCCAGCTCCTTCAACTGCACAACAGCTAACACCTTTGTTGGAGGTGGAATAAGAAAAAGATGAATTACTTCTTAAAATGCAAGTCAGATGATGAGGATAAAGTTTGAGAGAGGATAATTCCCCTTTTCAACACCGGATTCAGGCAAAATTAGTGGTTCTGAGTATGATCTAAGGATTACCCATCAAGTTACTTCCTGGAGTTAAACTTATTAAAGAATTGGAACAGTTAAGGAAAGGTCCCTGCATATACTTGTGTAGTCTGATTTATGTTCTCTTTTATCTCAGACTCCACCTCCTTGAGTCATCTTTCAACTAATCTACTGAAAATACAGAAGAGGAGGACAGGAGTTGGAACATTCCTGAAGTTGTCACTGCATGATACACATCAGTAGTTTACCTGGCAACACTTTCCTTAGGAGAATTTTGGTTTGAAGAAAACAAAACAAAACCAAACCACACACATCCTCAAACATTAAGTTCTGTATCAATCAGTTAACATTAGTTATATATCAGAGGTCTGTAAACTAGCTCAGTGAAATTGGGATGTGACTTACAGACCAGACTGAATTTGCATATATTTTTAAAGGACTAAATTTCTCCAACTGAAACAAACAAAAGAACACAAAACAAAACAAAATATCAGGAGCAACAAATGAGTCCTAACATTGTGAAACACTTCTAAGTTTGATGCTGTGGATTACTAAGTATTAATTGGTCAAGCACAACAATGCCACCATAATCATCTTGATGGTATTTATTTCTCTGTTTTAACATTTCCTAGTACCTGCCTGTGAATGGTGGACATTCACATGACATTTAGGAGACCTTGCTGTAGGGTTCTGTCTGATTTTTAAGTCTCTTTTAAAACTCTAGTCTGGATGAGCCATTGAGTCTCAGGGCTTCTTTTGAGTACTCTTATGATGCAGGTGTGCTTGTCTAGCTTTATCATCTTCTGCTTATCCCCAAGGTCAGTCCTGACCCTAAAATGTCTTAAGTATTTTCTTTCCCAAATCAAAGAAGGAAGCTTGGCATTGAAAAGAGCAAACCAACACAGAAAGGCTTCACATGGACTTCCTACACACTAACACTTTAACCTCAAATCATAAGTATGGTTACATATTATCAGGAAGTTAAACCACCACACTGCTTCATCCTTTCCTTGGAAGTCCTTGGAAGAGTTAGCCAAGTGTGTAAGGGGACAGGGCTGGTAGCAAGACAGATGTGCTCCTGCCTTTCATTATTTATCACCCAAATTATGCTTTGATCAGTCTCTGCAGGAATCACAAAATCCTGCTGGGAGATTTTGTTTGCACAGAAACCATCTTCTCCAGTTCTCATGTCAGCCAGTTCTCCTAGGCAGTGCCTACCTCACCACTGTGGTATCGCTCCCACTAGTCAGCTTATTCCAATGGCATCTTGGTGCCAGCTCTTTACCAGCACATGCAGGGTCATCGAGAGAAGAAGGAAAATGAAGAGCAACAGCTAACGTGGACAATATTCAATTGCACACTGTTTCCAGTCTAACAACTTCACTCCTGAGCAGCACCTCCAATCCACTCCCAAATCACTAGAGAACAATTCAGACAGACATGGCAGAGCCCTATTTTTGCAGGTGGGAGAGGACAACAGGAAAGACAGAAAGGGAAAATGAGGCCATAGGAAGCTTCTGAAAACCTGTTGGTCAAGTTAGTAATTTTCAATCTGTCTTTGATTGTCATACCTGCCAGTCTAACACTGTTAAAAGCCCTTTCAGCTGTCATCTGAACTCATGTGGGTCCAGACTGAGAGCCAACTTACCTCCTAACAGAAAGAAAAGACAAAAATGGCCACAGGGAGATTGAGGAGGAAATAGGAGTGAAAGTGAAATGGTGACTGATAAGGAAAGTCCTCTACTTTCTCTGACTTGGCCACAGCTCAGACGTAGGTGGGAGTCTTCCAGGGATAGTCCTGGTAGCTGCCCATTTCATTACTTAGACTAAAGAGGCCCAATTTGGAATCAGCTGTTTTTTAAGCCAAGCGTGCTTGGTGAAAGGTCTATCTTTCCCCCCACGCAGAGCATCCTGACCCTGGCTCCATGCCACTGCCACACTTCAAATACAATTGAACGCATGCTCAAATATTTTCCTGACTCCTCTCCTCTTGGGAGAAGTTCCCAGTTGTTCAGCTTGACCTTGATGTTTTCCTATTCCCCTGGAAAGAGCTTGGGAAAGCAGACACTATACAGTCTTCTGATGAGGTGAGATAACTTTGGTTCCAGGGAGATTTCAACAAAATGCCACAGCTGTGTTTGACATTGGTAAAGCCCAGACAAAAAAGTGTTTTGCATTGAATTCTAGCACTCATTTTGGCTGAGTTGGGCCTTACCCTAAAGCAGCTGTCCATGTATTTGACTATGCTGTGAGGCATAATCCTTCAATTGCTTAAATGCATATTTACACAATGTTCACAAATATGTTATGCTGAAAAAGATCTATCCTTTAATTACCCAACACAGTCAACCACCTTCGCTGGGATCCTGCCCAAGTTTATTTAAGAGGAGGAAAAAGTTATTATGAAAATTACCACAGCATTTTTTTCTTTCTGAAAGGAAACATTTTTGTATCAATGCATAAACCACAAGAATGATCATCAGTTTAACAGTTTCCTGCGGGTGAACTCTTTCAAGTGGAGCTGTCAGTTAGGAGCATGGGTGGGGAGCCCATTTGGAGGAAAAGTGAGAATAATTCCCTTTCCCAACACTCCCTGAAGGCAGCCAGAGATCAGAATTACTCTGGAACAACTTGCTTCACGCTCCACATGTTGTGGGCAGGTCTCAGCCTTCACCATTCAGCAGTGTCAGCATGTGCTGAGGAAAAGCCATTCTTTAGCAGGTTGATACCTCTGAAAACAGTACATGATGTTCTCTGATCTGCAGGTAAACAGAAAACTTTACACCAGGGGATTTGTGCTGCTGCCCCAAGTCCTGAATCATTTGCGTGACTCACAACAGGTGGTGATAGGTGGGTAATGAAGATACAGGAGAGGGTCGTAAAGCAGTTGTTTTCTACATGTGTTAGTGCTTGAGTTTTCTGAGTGCAGGTTACATCTGTAACACAAAACATGAAGCCCTTCTAAAACACAGTGTGGGTTTTTGGTTTTTGGTTGGTTGGTTGAGGTTTTTTCACATGTAATCACTGTCTGTAATCACTGTCTGCATTGAAAATGTTAATTGCAGTCATGTAATGAGCAAAACAATACATTTTTGGAGTAAGGGAGGGAAAGTGGCAGTGAAATGGGATATTCACCCTTCATCTTCCAAAGTGACAAATTAGTCTCTTCTGATGAAGACATTGTATGTTTGGAACCATGGGTAGCCAAAATCTCTTCCAGCAGTGGCCACATGATTTCCTGTTGACCTTGCGAAGACCCTCACGCCCTGGTTATGAGAAGTGGCTTCTAATTCTATCTAGAACTTGCTGTAATTTTCCATTACCAACCCATGGCTTTTCTTTAAATACTTGCAAAAAATTAAAATATTTTGTAAGTGTTTTTATTAAAAACCAGTGGCTGAACTTAGGGCTTTGTGATTTTTTTAGAACTTCAAACACATATTTCAGCTTTGAAGATATTTCAGTGCTGGCACTGCTTCTTCTACCTCTGAGTTTTTTACAGGGCATCTGGACAGAAATGAACATTTTCTCATGCTTTCTCATAAAAAGTAAATGCCAAGTACATTTCCAAGCACTAGAAGCTGAAGTGCCTGAATTCCAGGTTGCCCAGCTTCAGAAACATCAGCAAGGCTGATGCTAATGATCTGAAATCAAAGCTTACTTTTTAAGATGTCCACCTGAACTTGCTCATTTTTTATAGTACCACTGTGACAATACTCTTTCCCCATTGTGTCTCCTATTATACTTGCACAAATATGCTTGGTCATGTTTGGAAGAGAGATAGAGGAGAAGAAAAAATAATCATTAAAAATCAAAACCAAAGAATGATATAAAAGCACAGACAAATCAGAAGGAATGACACAAGGAGTGAATACATGGGGAGGAACAGCGCAACCTTAATGCTATGATTCAGTATTTCTCAGTTTTTGCACTGGACCAGGAATTTGTTCTGTGTTGTCTGGGGTCCCATGATGCTGAATCCTTTCCTGTGATGAAGATCAGAGGTGTTCTGCCTCCCTCTCCTCCCACATGCATTACCATGGTAGCCTTCACCAAAGCATGCAGCATGTACAGAATAGTCTGTCTACTACAATAGTCTGTGTGCTCCTGACACACTGACTAACCTTGAGTGAAAAGTCACCCACTGCCTGCACCTAAGCTTCTCAAGGGTTTAATAGTGCCTACAGCAAAGGTAAGTTGTGGGCTAGTTGCCAGGAGTTTAAAGAAGTTATGAGATCCTTTGATGGAAGGATGATAACTTAACCTACATTTGAGATAAAATTGGCTTGGTAGAAACAGGGAAAGAGATATGAACTTTTTCCATTATATTAGAAGTTTTCAACATTTTTCTGCTTGAGGACCCTGAAAAATTTTCCAGTGAGGATAAAGAATGTTTAGAAAATGTGATTCATAGTGGGATCTTGTATCTCACAGTACAGCTTGATTTTGGCCCAGTTTTAGAAGCCTGCTTCACAGGCTGAAAATCACTGACCTACATGATCTTCTACCACATCTCTCTGTGCACAAGACCCCAAAGTTCAAGCCTGCACCATGCTATGGGGTGTTATGCCAAGCTATCAGTTCCTAGTGATAGAAATAGACTGAGCTTTGCTTTGATGAGTAAAAACTATGCCAGAGAGTATGGTAGACCTCCAGAGAAGCCCAAAACTTAGAGGCTGCAAAGGCAATTCAACCTTTATCAGTGACTACTGCAGTACTGCTTCTGCAGCTTTCAGAAAGGAGCACCATAGGGAAGCCAGCTGTCTGTAGCTGGCGATGCTGGGTGTTTTGTGTTTGTTTTTCTCCTTTCAGGTCAGCAAATCTGAGTTTTTTCTGGAATATCCTGTCATTTGTAGACAGTGAGACAAAACCAGATCTCCTTTTCTCATTCATCAAGGAAGTATGACAGCCATGGTCCAATGCTCTGGCATTGGAGCAGATACTTTAGACTAATTAACAATATGATTGGGAATTGCCAGAAAAATCTGCTATAATTAAAAACAGTCAACACAAATTTGCAAAGAAGCAGTGACAATTAGTATTGCAATTACAATTAAGTGGGGTTGGATTGAGAGGAACCAAACATATTACCTCTATACCCTGAACACAACTGTTAATTGGCACTCTTATATGGAGAGATCTTGTCAGAAAGAAGATTCTGTTGTTTTTAAACAAAGGGAGTTGGGGGGGAATGGAGACAGATAAAGCTGCAGCTTCAGGACAGTCAGAAGGCAGACAGAGCTGTCAGTCTGTTAGGATATTTTGTTTCAAAGCCACAGTTATCAATGCCCACCAGAGACTTCATGTGTTCATCCAGCTCCTTGGCTCAATCCTGTTAAAATATGCCTTGTGAATAATCTGTTGAATACGGACTACAATCAGCTCTTATGTGCCATCAGTTGGGCAATGAGATTTCATGATGCTTCCCACAGTGAGACACAAAGAAGGCATACCCTAGATCTCCATAAATTTTGCTTTTGGTGATGAATAGAGATATTTGGCTGGACCCAGTTCCTTGACCCCAGAGAAAGAAATGAACTCAAGTTCTCTGTGCTCAGGGTTTCTGGCTACAAAGGCACACAGGATGCACAGAGGCATAACTGTTTTGCTAGTGGGTTTGGCTTCCTGAGTTGCTCTGCCTAGCATGAAGTAAGAGTGGGAAATTATGGCTAAATTCCCTTCTTCCTTGCAACTTTTGCTGGTAATCTAAGCCTGCACAAGTCTATGTAAATGGTTCCTTACTGCAGGGAGCTCCCATTCAAAATGGTATCTCTAAGGCACGCCAGTGGCTTTTCAGCTTGAGGCTGAGGTTGACTTTGACTTGAAGGGAATGACTACAGTCCTGGCCAAAGGCCTATGTAAGGCAGAAGAAGCCCCTGTCCACTTAATCTAAAGCTGCCTTTTCTTCTTGTTATAGCTACTTTTTGTACAAAGGATTGAAGATTAGTAGGTGGAAAATTGAAAGAGATTGTTCTTGCTCTTTCTTTGGCCTGAAAGATTCTGCTACAGGTGGTATTTTCCCATATTTCCTATTTTTCTGCCCTCTTGGTAGAGATGCAATACTCCTTTACTACTTCTTCATTTCCATATTCTGCTGTGCTTTCTTGCTTTATTTTCACCTCCATTTGTTTTGATGCCAACTGTGAAAGAACAAGGGCGTCCTGAGCACCGTTCTGTGCAAAGCAGGCTGGGGGCTTGCACATATATTCTTACTAAAGAGGTTTAATTAAATAGATAATTTTATTCCTCTGAAAGTACAGCTATTTTTGCTGTTCTTTTTCACTACCTGGCTGTGTCTGGAGGAAGGTTGCACTAAATTAGAGAACTAGTTGAAACTTAGAAGTTACTGTTTCTTGTTTCTCCTTATTTGAAGATGTATCTTCAACAGGAACAGTCCTTGGGTACATTGTTTTCCACATCATTTTATTTTGTTGATTGTCCTAGCTGCCTAATAAGCTTAACATTTAAAATTTCTAAGATCATACATATCACATTCTGTAGTCCTCTTGCACTTATCTCCTTTTCACCGTGGCAAGCCAGGCCACTGATCAGTTGAAGAAAAGCTGTCTCTAGGTGAATTAAGGTGCTCAGAGTTACAGGCTTCTGTTTTAAGAATTCTTTTCTGGATAGAGGAATTCAGATTTTAGGTACAAATGCAGACATTTACTTTTTCTTCTACCTCTCAGCACCCCTTCACAGTGAGCCTCCAGCACATCTCAGACCTAACCTGCATCCTCCACGGGAGATGTTTTGCTGCCCCCAGCAATGCCACTACTCCCTTTCCCCTCTCATATTTCTGTTGCTCTTCAAGAAACCCTAGGTCAAGACTTGAAAGAAAGCAAGTGCTTCACTGTCAACTGCAGTCCAGAAACTCACATTTTGAGATTATAAGCCACAAGTTCCACAGAACTGCCTAACTCTGCTGGCATGAAGTCATTGATCAAACTATCATTGGCTTCCATAGAAGCTAAGTCAGACCAAAGCAGGGAGCACTGTGCACTTGAACATTTCTTTTAGCCACCACCAGTATATGGCAACACTTCACCCCTGTTTGGTTGCCTTGTGTGGGGCTGAGCTTGGAACTGGTTTTACTCTGGCTCACTTTTTCCATCTGGCTTCCTTTAAACCAGAGTTATATTACAGAATTAACAAAAGTTTTGCAAAACCAAACAAGCTATGATGAGAAACAAAATATTGCACAGATCAATCATTATGAGGTTGAAACAACAGAAACTTCCATATCAGCCTAAGTAATGGGAAACATTCAGATTAATTGAAGTCTCCTCTTTTGGATACTGCAGGCAAACAAAGGTATCTGGTTATTGTTAATGATGAGAGAAGAGTGGGGAGGACTGGAATCTCAAAGCAGCTCCAGAAAGCATCTAGGAGGCAGGATCTCTCCAGCAGCCAGTTGCTCAGTGCATGCTCTGTGGGCTGGACAGCACAGCATGCAGACATGGCTTGGGTTCCCTCCAAGATCAAAAACTAAATCCACCTGAGGTAAACAGACTCACAAATCACCTTATCTTGTGTGACATGGTGGACAAATGTTTTCCTATTACACTGAACTGCACAAATGGGATATGTTTTCCTCAGGTTAGGTTCCTAGGTTAATGATGGTACAGGTAGTAAGAGAAGAGATGAGGAAAGGAGTCATCCTTGATTTGTTACTTGTCAACAGAGAGGGTCTTGTGAGTGATGTGGTCATAGGTGTCTGTCTTGGCCACAGTGACCACAAAGTGATTGAGTTTAAACTCTCTGGAGACAGAAGGAAAACTGCCAGCAAAACTTCTACTCTGGATCTGAGGAGAGCTGACTTCAGGCAGCTAAGGGAACTCCTTAGTGTGGTCCCCTGGGAAGAAAGAACCCAAGGGTTCTTAAAGAGCTGGCAGGTGTCATAGCGAGTCCTCTCTCTATGATTTTTTAACACTCTTTGGAGTCTGGGGAAGTCCCAACAGCCTGGAAGAGGGCAAATGTTGTTCTTATTTTCAAGAAGGGCAACAGGAAGACCCTGGTAACTACAGGCCTGTCAGTGTCACTTCTGTACCTGGTAAAATTATGGAGAAGATAATTCTGGGAGCTTTGGAAAAGCATCTGACAGACAACACAGTCATTGCTCATAGCCACCATGGGTTTGTGAAAGGGAAGTCATGCTTAACAAACTTGATTTCCCTTTATGACAAGATTACCTATCTAGTGGACCAAGGGAAACCTGTTGATGTAATCTTTTTGGACTTCAGTAAGGCTTTTGATACTGTCTCCCACAGCATCCTACTGGACAAATCACCAAGTATACAGCTAGACAAGAACATCATGAGGTGGGTACATGACTGGCTGAGGGGTTGAGCTCAAATGGTTATAGTAATTGGAGCTACATCAGGCTGGTAACTGGTGACCAGTGGGGTCCCACAGGGATCCATCTTGGGGCTGGTTCTGTTTAAATCTTTATAAATGACTTGGAATTAGGACTTGAATGCCTAATAAGTAAGTTTGCAGATGATATCAAGCTGGGAGGTGCTGTTGACTCCACTGAAGGCAGAGAGGCACTGCAGAGAGATCTAGATAGATTAGAGGACTGGGCAGTCACAAATCATATGAAGTTTAACAAGGACAAGTGCCAGGTTCTGCACTTGGGAAGGGGCAACCCAAAAAGAACCTACCAGCTGGAGAATGAGAAGCTGGAAAGCAGCACTGCAGAGAGGGATCTGGGAGTTTTGATGGATGATAAGTTGAATATGAGTCAGCAGTGTGCACTGGCAGCCAAAAAGGCCAACAGGTTTCTGGGGTGCATCAAGCACTTCATTGCTAGCTGATCAAGAGAGGTGCTAGTCCCACTTTACTCGGCTCTGGTGTGGCCTCACCTGGAGTATTGTGTGCAGTTTTGGGCACCACAATACAAAAGAGATATGAAGTTGTTGGAGAGCATCCAGAGTAGAGCCTCAAAGATGGTGAAGGGCATAGAGGGGAAGACTTATGTGGAAAGGCTGAAATCACTTGGTCTGTTCAGCCTGGAGAAGAGGAGACTTAGGGGAGACCTCATTGCAGTTTATAACTTCCTCACCAGAGAGGGAGGGGTGGGTGCTGACCTCTTCTCTCTGGCAACCAGCGACAGGACCCAGGGAACAGCATGAAGCTGTGCCAGGGGAAGTTCAGGTTGAATGTTAGAAAAAGCTTCTTTACCCAGAGAAGCATTGGAACCCAGTGGAACACTGGAACAAGCTCCCCAAGGAGGCTGTAATGGCATCAACTCTCATAGAGTTTAAGAAGCAATTGGACAGACATTGCACTTAGAAACACGGTGTGACCTTGGGGTTGCCCTGTGCCTAAATAGGAGCTGGACTCAGTGATCCTTGTGGCTCCCTTCCAGCTCGGGGTATTCTGGGATTCTGTTTGATTTCTTGAGTGGCTGAAACAAAGTAATTATTGTCCTCATTCTCATTTACAATAGAAAACATTCAAGCAGATAGTGAACATTTTCAAGGTCAGAATAAGAAGTTGCATTAGCACATTCCTGCTTTCAAGTTAAGCACGTGCTTAAGTGCTAGACTGAGACCTGACACCTGTTTAAATCAAAACATAACTCCATTGAACTCAATGGTGTTGCATCTGTATGTAAGCAGTATATGTGAGGAGAAAATGAGACCCATATGCTTTTGAAAAATCACAGCAAAATGTTAGACTAATCCTGTGGATTAAAAGGAGGCCTAAAACTCATGGAACTATTGTTATTTTAGTTGACAGTGCTGTATTTATCTGGTATATCCTGGCTGTCTATTATATATTTAAGATAACATAGCCTCATCAATTTATACCAGCTAAGACTTTGACTAAGTGAATTTTAAATGTGTTATGCACTCCAGAAATCAAATCTTGAGAATTGCAGCCCTTTAATCAGGGAAGAGAAGTGACATCATATGCTTATCACAACACAGCTCAAACTTCAAATGTTGCACTGCTTGGAGCAATCCAGCTGAGTGAGCAAATAAAATCTTCAGAACTGAAAATGACATTTGAGCAAGCCATGAGGATTCTGCCTATGAAGAAAATTAAATTAACTAGACACATTGCACACACACAGAGTATAGCTACACTGTGATTGTGAAAGTCAGGAAGATAGTTCATGTACTTTGGACTAAGCTCCATAGCCCACAACTAGATTATCAGTAGTATGACTGTGGTCACTAGAAAAGTGCTACCTGAGTTTCTTGCAGAGCTGTTATAGCCAGTAAATCTCAATTAACAAACATGAAGTCAGTAATCTTTTCTACTAGGTGGATGAGCTGGGAGGTGAACACTGATACCCCAGAGTAGATTTCTGCAGGTGCACATAATTGGTGGGTCAGCCTGGCTTACTACCTAGTGAAATACACCACCACAAACACTAAAGGACAGTAAATGTCATTATTAGGACCAAAGACAAAAATGACAAAAAAGGTGTCTCTGCATACACCAGATAGATGAGCTGTTAAACCTCTGGATACAAGTCATTGTGGGCACTAGGAATTTGACATAGACTCAGGGGGAAAACAAACAAGTTCATGGAAGAGAAATCCATAGAGGTTGTTACCAGCATGTGCCTGCCTTTGAGAGTTTAAAATGATAACAGTTAGAGGTCAGGAATGCATTATGGAGAGCTATAGTATGCACTTACTATTTTCTCACATCCTTTGCTAATTCCTACTCTCAGTCATGATGGGAAATAGGATCCTGGGTTTGATGGAACTGTGGACTGGTCCATTGTGACCATTCTCTTGGGGCTCTCCATGGCAAAAAAACACAGAGCTCCTGGCCTGCAATCTGTCATTTTCCAACAATCATCTGTTGGTTGTACACACACTCAGAAATATTCTGATCATTCCTAGTTGCTTAGGTAGGCCAAATGCCAGCATTAGTTAAAAAAAAAAAGAAAAAAAGTAAAGTGCTTTGGTGGCAAGCATATAAAGGCAGTTGACAATGCAGTACTGACACCAATAAAGAAACTCTGCTGCCCTGGCAATGTGCTGCCTTGGAAAGGCAAGACTGTCGAGCACAAGCCAGGGTAGCCCTGGGGAGAAGAATGCAGTGTGTCTGGAATGAAGGCAACATCCGACTTCACACAAAAGCAAATGTCTACAACACACTTGTCATTACTCTTTTGTATGCCTGAAAAGACAGGACAATTTATAGCTGTCACAGCAAGCAGTCCGGTCAATTTTTCACGCAATGCCTCTGAGTCTTGGCTGGTACAGAAGGACATGATGGGATCTTCACAACTGAGATCTCAGAGCATTGTCAAATCCTCCTATGCTCTTCAGAAAATCTGGGCACGTGTCAGTTAACAGCAAGTTCAAAGCTACCTCTGATGGACCACTCTGACAGGGTAAAGAGTTGAAAGGCTGAAGAAATGCCATCAATCCCTGCTAAAGGCAGACCACTAGCCATGGGGCACAATGCTGACAACCTTGGCTAGGACAGAAGACAGCTCGAGCTGCCCCAGGCCAAGAAGAGAAATGATGCTGTGCAGTTTGAACAGTGACCCAGGAAAGGAGGTATAAGAAGGTCAGGGAAGCAGGTGTAAGACAGAAATCTACAGCATTTTCTGTCTTGGGGATTATAAAACTCAGTTTTCTTTCTCACCTGTAAGTCCATTCAATACTTACTCTCCAGCCCTTGCATACCAGACAGTAAGTACACGTTGCAATCCTCCTTAGGGACCTTGAGATTGAGTGATGCCAAGGCATGGCTTACAGAAATAGATGGGACTGACCCACTAACATATGCTGGTAACTTAGGATCTTCATCATATAATTTTATAATGGGATTTACTCCTTACCACCTTACTTCCAAAAGCAGCCATCCACTGAATGCATTATGCTCCCAGGAACCTTTCCTATGAAGTAGCTTTTGTTGCCCATTTTTCTGGAATGCTGTGACATATCCTCAAGCATGCTGTGCTCCTGGGGAATATACCACCCTTCTGTGTTTCAAGCATCATTTTGCTCCTCAAATGGGTAATTTCACTGCCATGACCACATAGTAAGACTTGTACCGAGGGTACTTCTTCAGTAGCTGCAGGAGTTAGACTCGATGATCCTTGTGGGTACTTTCCAAGTCAGGACATTCAATGATTCTACGACTTTACTGTAGTTCTGGTGAAATGTTGCTCTTAATTTAATTTCTTAACTGTGCTGGCTACTTGGCAATCAGGAATTGTATCCTACTAGTTCTAGCAAGTCCCACAATCTGCACACAATTCATCAGCTCCTACAGAGCAGGTCCAACATGAGGGTGTGATAACAAATGTCAAAGCAACTATATGTGCTCCTTTGCAAGCCATCATTGATGGCTTTCATGTGTCTTGCAGCAGCTGGGGATGCACTCTTGATCTGTGTATGAGGAGTTCCTATTTTCCCATGGGTAGCTGGAGGGTTCTTATAGCACTGCTGACAAAGGGAATGGACTGGATTTTCACTGGCTGAAACACTGGCCCAGGACTGCTAGGAACAGCCAAATGGGCCTATGAATGTCTTCTGCGTGTGGAACTAAAGAAACCTCATGCAGAGAGGAAAGCCCCAGACTCTGGTCTCACTCTGAATGCACAGTAACCTCACTGGGCTCAGCACGGGCTATTAGTCATGCAAAACAACAAAGCTGGCTCCTTCAATCTTTATTTTTTTCTTACTCTTCTCTGAACTGTCTCCAGTTTGTCAGTATTAGGAATTCAGTGTTTGGCCCCCATGCCAGGTACAGCCACAACAGAGAAACTATTACTTCCTTGCTCTGCAAGATGATGCCTTTTGCATATGCAGTTGCAAAACTTTAGTTGTGGGGGCTTTTCTGCATCTCATTGAATCATTTTATGTGCCAGAATGATCTCTCCAGAAACATCCCTATATTTCCACCAGTCTTTCTGCTGCATAAGCTTCCTTTTCCTAGCAAACAGATTGGTTTCAGATTTGTTTTCTCTGAAATCTTGCTTCCCTCCCTCTTGCACTTTCTAGGAACCCATCTCTGTCTTTATCAGCTGTCTCCCATCTCCCAATTTAACGACTGCAGCAGATTTGATGACCAAGAACACATAACGCCCTTAAAAATCTGTTTTGCTTCCTTTAAAATCAGCTCTGCAAGTCAAGAACCTAGACCTATACTGATCTCTTCAGTGACCCACCAAAAACACCCTCTTCCCTGCATCTTAAAACTGTCTGTTTTCATTATGCTCTTAGAGACCATTTTCAGCCCAACAACAGGACCTTTCTCCAAGACAACCAACTTGCATTGGTTACCTAAATAGTTCTCATTGCTAGACACTGTAATTGCACGTATCCCAAAAATCCAAGTAATCTGTTAAAAAAAAAAAATCAGGTTTTCCAGGCAAGATTAACTTTTATAAACCTGTACTGATGTTTTTCATTATTAAAACAAAAATCCAACCTGACAAGCAGATCCACCTTAAGTATGGCAGCCCCAGAACAGACAAATAGAAAAGCAATTGCAACATGTACAATTTTTTTTTCTGAACCTGAAGATGGACTGTGCTGTTTTCTTCTGTTCTTTCACTACCTCCCATCAAAGGCTTAAATTTATTAAGCTATTCTCTGAACATCCTAGGGTGCACAATAACTTCTTATCTCTATATGTTCACGTCACCCTAACACAGTTATTGAGGCTAGGTCCATATGACCTGACTTTGCATATTTTTCTTGGAATAAGATTTATTTTTAAAGGGGATCACTATTTCAGCCAACTTTTGCATCATTAACCACCTCCTCCTCTTTATTTATTTATATTTTAATAAGCCACTAATTTTCCAATCAAGGAACAAGGACAGCTTTGGCTAAAAGCCAAACTCAGATACAAAGACAACAGTAACAGGAAAAGCTACATGGAACCATTTTTTAAAGAAGGAATAGATAGCATTGAATATCAGTTAGAAGCTTTGAACTGCAGCTAGCTGATAAGATACCAGAAAAATTACTGTTGGCAGAGTGAAAGCCAAAAACAAGTGCTTAAGCAAGAATGCAATAACAGAAATTCTAACAACTATGATTGTCAGTTACCTAACTGGAGAGTGAAAAAATGCTGCTAAGAGACAACTGAGAAAAGAAAAAGTATCCAGCAAGTAGTTTAGCTCTGCATTTGGAATACTTATAAAGGAGGACAGCATTATGAAGAAGGATGTTTTACTTTACTCAATCTGGTCTATGTGCGTGTGCAAACTCCCAGAGACTTAGCCAAATGTCAGCAGATGATTAGCATGTCCTAAAAAGCTGAGAAATTCAGGAAGACTGACACATGGTAAATACAGGGTGAGTTTCAGAAAGAAAAAGGATTTTTAGCCTCCTGATTTTAATCTAGGGAGCCTGAAACCAGCAGAGTTAAAAAATGGAAAAGTTGATAGATGATTCAGCTGAAAGGCAAAGAAAGAATGGAAGGCCGAAAAGAGAACTGATGCTAGTCAAGAAAGTTTTATGGAAAGTCGGGTTTGACATGCAAAGCTGATACCATCTGGAGAGATGGTTGGTAAATGCATTGAGTGAAATCTGGGTATGTATTTGACTGGACACATACAACATTCTGCATACAAGCTGGCATAATATACTGATAAAGGCAAGTTTTAGGCAAAGCTTAGTTATTTGAGATCTGCAGAAGACTTTAGAGAGGACACACTGACAAAATGAAAAGGAACTAAATGCATTACTTTTACTTGACTAGATAACAGAGGAACAGAAAGCCATGTAGGCAGGTGGTTCTTTCTCCTTGTGTAGTCTTGGTGCAATACCAAGACCAGTTCTTGTGTGAATAATTAAAATACATATCTAAGTTTGTAAAGGTTTTTGGGGGTAAAACCCCACACCACTAGAAGTAAAGGGATAGACAAAATGCTTCTTAATTAATTTAGAGCTAGATATAGCTATCAAAATGGATAAAGACAAGTTGGTTATAAATAAAAATATCTTCACCCAGTTGAAACAGCACAGGTGAAAGGACTCTTTCAGCCAACAGAGAAAGGCATAGTTACAGACTGTGCCTGAAAGGCAGAGCCAGAAACTGAGAAATAAAAGACACATTTTGAACAGAGAGGATGATTAATTTCAGGACAAACTACCAGGGGAAGTGGTGAATTCTCCTATGACTCAGGTCAACACAAGATGGGATCCATCAATCAGTGACACATAAAGGATCTGATTAAATAATTTGCAAACCATTTCTGGTGTTAAGATCTCTCCACTGCTGAAGAAGCCTAGCAACAAGCCACACCATCTGACCCAATAACCTGTGTCAGGAAAAGGTCTCTGATCAGCTGCGTGCTGCAACCTCATTCTTTCTTGCACCCACTGGCAGAATGGATTGCTGCCTCATGAAGTGCCCATCCTGGCAACACAGGAGCTTAAGAGATGAACAGAGCTTGCTTTGAATTGGAGGGAAACTCATATACATACCTTACCAGCAGGGAAACACATACTTTACAAGGTAAACCGCACCTAAGACTTTTTTTTCCTTCCCTCTCTTTTCAAATCAATCAGGCCCTGTAAGTTGGACTCTATATGCACCTCTCTTGCTTTCTGTTAAAGAAAAAAAATCAATTCTAGGTGAATATACAATCTCTTCCATTCAGGACTGGTGCTGGCACAGCACAGGACGATGGGAAGTTGCTGCTGGCAACATGGAGATGGGCTGTGGCCACAGAAATGCAACAGGATTGCCACATGCTGACAGAGCTTAGATGCCATCAAGAGTTTGGGGACTTGGGTCACTCTGGTCTGCAGTCAGGTTTGCTACAACTCATTCAGGAAGCAGCAGCCACTGGGGGAACATTCTGTCTGCCAGGGACACCTTTCACACCACCAGTGGCGTCTTGTCCCTTCTCCTGCCAGAGCTCAGGTCCACACTCAGAGCTTGGCAACCTACACATTGTCTTGTCACAAGCCACCTTTTGGAAGAGTCTGGATACCACACACCTTGAGAAAGGCTAAGTACCAGTGAGATGCACTGTGAGAGACTTCTCAGAGCTCAACTCAAAAGCTGAAGAGAGATATTTTAGACTTGTTCATAATTTGGGCTTTGCCAAGTCCAAGGATAGAGACCTTCAGTTCTCAAGTCTGCCAATCCAGTTTTCCACACCAGCTTCATATTCACTGGAGGAAATCAATGAGAAAGAACAGGGGGAGAGATTAACTTTTTAACAAGCCACATCAGTGTAGGGAAGCAGGCAAAGGTAAGGAGAGTTTATTTTATCAGCACTGCAAGGAAGTCTCAGTACCAAAAATTGCTCTCATCCTAGCCAGCACTGCATGTTATTTCTGGCACCTTTGTTAATTGGTTTGCAAAAAAACCCTCGGGTTCCCTCAGCAGACCACACCTCTCAGACCCTTCCACTGTGAGCATTTTGCTGAAAATGAGGCTGTTCCTAAACCATCAGGTTGAAGCATCTCTTGGGGGCTGGTGACACTGCAGCCAGCTCAGACACATTGACTCCAGTTACTAAATGAGAAAGGCTGCCTCTGGGCAGAGGCTATTCCAAAAGTCAGCTTTGTTGCTAATACTACCCCAGCTGAGCAGATTAAGCTAGCTTTGGTATGTAGGTAGAGACTTTTAACCTTCAAGTGCAGCACAGGTTTAATTTAAAGGAAAGGTCCTGAGCAAGACCCTGCTGCCTTTCCTGGGTGTGACCTGTCACATTTCAGTCATGTCCGACTAGATCTGAGTAAGAGCTGATTAAGGGGGGGGGGGGGGGGGGGGGGNGCCTTCCAAAAGAGTCATGCTCCTACTTTTGGGGACAAAAGATAGATTTTTAAAGCTCAATTTCATATTTTGTTTCAAAAAGGACTTGCAAGTTATTCCTCTATGTTTTCTTGTTTAGAGAGGTAATCTACACATTCCACAATCCCCTAAATCTGGTTTTCAGGCATGAAACCGAAACAGGGGGCCTAGACTCAGGCCCACCGTTTTGTACGGACCCATAGAGGGCACCAGACACTCACTTTTCAGTGCACTGGCCTGGTGCTTATTCTGTCCTCCCCAATAGCTGTACAGAGGGCTGGGGACTCCTGGGATGAGGACTGAGAGAGCTCCATGGAACTGCAAGATTTGAATTCTAATCCGACCTGTTGGAATGATGAGTATTTCAATTTCCTGACACTTCCAAGTTAAATACTAAAATAAAATGTTGGTTTGATCTGAAAAGTCTTTCTCAAGTATCTGATGAAATCAGGAAAAGAAACAGCTGAAATAATTTCTTTTCTAGTTCAAGAATACAAACAAGAAACATGAGTTGTCTCAACATAGGAAAATCCATGCATCTAATTTGGAAACCACCCACAGGAACAGTTCTGGCTTCTCAGTTATTTCTTTTTCCTTCTTACAATAGAAAATGAAATTAATTCACAGTTTAGCATCACTGAATCTGCATTTTTCACCAAAAAAGTTCCAGCAGGAGATTTCCTCCCACTCTGGCCCCCATTGTCTGAAATCAGCACTCTCCAGAGGAAGTGTTTCAGTGGCCTTTGTAAAGATCACACTCTGAGAAACCCATTTCATTGTTTACCTACCACCAGTGATAAATGAGAGGTAAACGAGCGGGAAGAAAACAAACCTACTATGTGACTCACTCTCATGTGAAAAGTGAGCTGTCTGCTGTAACCACAACTCTTGGTGTATTATCACAACGGTTTATTTAATCTGTGAGTGAACTCTAGATATCATCTAACACATCTGCTCCCATCTTGCAACCCATGGATCTCTGTTCTACAGACAGAGCCTTTTCAAAGCTCATTTCCACATCTGACAGGGTAAACAGGAGCTTGGGCAGCCCCGTGCCAGCAACAGCCCGATGCACCCTAAGATACAGAACATCTGAAGTACCTACCAAGACTGAGATCAGCATAAGGACTTACTGTTACACAAGCATGGAAGCAGCTAGCTAAACAGATAAGATCTAGGAAGTCACTCTCAGTAAACCTAAATAAATTTGGGAAAGGGAGGGCAGGAACACCAGTCTCGGAAGCAAGATTACTATCAAAATATTGAGGCAGTTCCTTTCTCTTGGTAACTGTCCAAACTAGTATCCTCAGTTCCAGACCCTTCAAGTCTCCCTATGTTTGAAAACTGCTTGCTTCTGTGAATTTCTCAGTTCAGGCTTCTCTCTTATTTTCAGCAACCTGTACTCCCCCTTGTCTTCCATCTTTCAAGTGTGTCTTCCCTTCTTGCAGCTTGGAAGCTGCAACCTTCACAAGTTTTTCATCTGCTTTAGTGGAGTTGGATTAAGCCCCAGACTCCTGTAGCAACTAGAATCTAGGTGTCTTTCTAGGACTGAATATTTCTTACTGCCTAGGACAGACTTTGCTCTGTACTCTTCCCCTGCTTCTCTTCCTTAAGTAAGAGATTAGATTATCCTTAAATAATATGTTTCCCGAGTGTTTTGTGTGGCAAACTCTTTCTGCTTCCTGCTTTATACGTGGTTTGCATCCTGTGCACATGGCCTAAGAGATCAGTTTTTCACCCTCAGGGGGCAATTAATCCCCAACACTGTAATCTGCACAGAGGCATTTAATCTTCCAGGAAAGATGCACCTGAAAGGAACTTTCTGAGAAGCACATGGTTGATAGAAACCACTGAGTAAATCCAACAGCTTAGCCAGAGGCTGAGAATCTCCTTTCTGCTCTGATCAGGTTTCCCCAGCAATTAAATGCGGATCCTTCCAACAGAGTTACTTTTTCTACATCTGATGAGCAGACCTGGGATTCAATTGCACGATCTTCTCAAGAAGTCCCTGCTGCATAACCTAATTTCCCCTTGGACAGTGTTTGTTTCTGCTCCTGCTGGTGAAGAAGCCTTTTCTGGCATCAGGCTGATCTTTCCTCAGCCCTCATATTTTTTATGTCTGGTCTCCAGATAATGGATCTACAGGGCAGAGACTCTCCTTGTTGCTCAAACTCCAAATATACAGAGGTCCTACTCTCTCCTTTGGGTCTGGAAGTGCAACTAAGGCCACAGCCATTTGAAAGCTCTTTGATGAAGTAATCACAGAATTATGCATCTGTTATGTTGCCACCTTGCTTTGCACCAAGATATTCTGGATGACTTTTTCAGACTTCAGGATGTTCAGACCTTTCTAATAGAGCCAATACCAAACCTTCTGCTAGGGATTTCTCTGGAACTTGGCTGAATTTCCAAAGTTCTCTATTTCTCACATGGCTTCCTTAACTTCTTTTCCATTTAGGCTGTCCCTATCTGTCCCCTCTGACAGTTCAAGTTCTCTTTGCTTAGAGGGTTGGCTGAGGACAATGGGAAACAACACATGAATCCTACTTTAAAGCAGTAGTGACCTGGCATTACATCCTCTTCTTATGACCTGCACTTAAGGGCCCAGCCAGGAAGAGAGTACTAGGACATAAACAACACCCCCTGCTGCAATATGCTCTCTGCACACCCAGGGACACTTTACAAATATTACTAATTTAGATTTATGGCTCAGGGGACTTGTTCTAACTTAACTCACTGTATGAACTCCACATTGGGAACCGCTGCACCATGACATCCCTCAGAAGAGACGACTCATCCTTCTTCCAGTACCTTCCCTGTTTCCACTCTTTCTACTTTTGCCTCAGTCAGGAGCATTCACCTTTTTGCTCAGCTGTAGAGCCTTAAGCATGGGTAGAAAGGGAAAGCAGGTAGTCTTGCTTTTCTAATTTACCCACCTCCAGCACACCCTTTTCTTCCCACTCAGTCCACTAGAACTACAGTTGCTGTCTTCAAACCAGTGCCATCAAAATGCAATCCCCAGTGCCCTCATACACACGACTTCTTCTCTCTAGCAGTTGCCTCAGCTGACTGCAAGACACAACACTATGTCCTTCTCCTATCTCTGCAGTAGAGCTGTAGGTCTCTTCAGCCATGCCATCTCCCTCCTGCCTGCAAAGCTGCACCACTGAACCAATGCTTGGATAAAACAGCTGAATTTGCAAGGTCTAGTGCTTTCCTTTTGACTTGCCTCACCTATTGAACAGGTCTGCCAAGCGTGCAGGTGCAGAGACCCCTTCAATTGCAAGAGGTGAGGCTCGCAGGTCACCAGCACACATCAAAAGGACCACATAAAGACCTACATTCAGGGCTATGCTTTCAAATGTAGAAGACAGACAGATGGACAAAAAAGACTTTAAGCAGATAATAAGTTTTAGGCAAACATGTCTTGTGAAAATGGCTTCTTGGAAGCTTTTTCTGCCAGTAATGAGGTTCCTGCTCTAGTCTGAGATGTCTGTAGAGCATATAACATATGAGTGTGTTCAAGATAAGGGGGCTTTAAATCAGCAAGTAGTTCTGGACAAGCATGAGATGAGGTCAGTCTTAGCAAAATTAAAATTAAATTACATTTGAACTGGTGTCAGATGAAAAAAACGTTTTCCACAAAGGTAGTCTTCCAGGAAAAATAGAGGGAAAAATAAACAAACAAAAAAACACAAGGAACAAAAAATAAAACAAACAACCTATGAGTCATCAGGCTGAAATAGGTTATTCAATCACAATGCCCTGAAGCCACATTTCACCTCCAGTAGAATGGGGGGGGGGGGGGAAGTTTGGAACTTCGTGAAATATTTGGGAAGAGAAGCTTAGCAAGAGGAGACTTCCCTGTCAGACCAGTGTTTTTTGCCAAGTCCCACCCGTCTCCAGCCCTAGATTGCTACCATGGCTCCTTTGACAACTTCAGGGGCTGGCTGGCACTGCATAAGGTGTGTCCCCTTCAGTGTCCCTCTCTGCATCCCTGTTCTTATCTTTCTTTTTAAAAAAAAGAAAATTATGGGTTTTTTTCCCATTCTTTAATTTATTATCTCTAGAACTGTTTGATTTCTCCTCAGTTTCTTAATCTTTCACTTCCCTTTGTAAAGTATTGCTCTTAGGCTTTTCTCAGCAATGGGCTGATTACACTTCTGTGGGGAAGACAAATAGGAAAAAAAGGATGTCTTGAAACGAGAATAAGAATAGAGAAAAATATACAGTAACACTTCTGAAAACCCCTGATCTCCAAGGGCTTTCTGAACCACAGTTGGTTTCTTTGTATTTAACAGCCTTTGATATATATCTTTTTCCCCATAGCATTGTCCAGTCATGCTTTGAACCCCTGTAGGTGTTTAGCAAGCATAACTTCCTCCAGAATGATGTTGCTGTTCTTCACTGTGAGCTGGCAATTGAACATCTACTAAGAACTGGTGAACTTTTAAAAGTTTGTAGTGTTGAACATACACTAGCAGGTATTAGCTGCTCTGAGATAGCTTCTGTCTGTACACTGATTAAAAAAGGGGAGAAATCCAGTTCCACAAAAGTCCTGTCCCAAGTTTGGCAAAAAATGAAAGCAAAAATAAAATGTGAGGGAATAAAAAGGGCTGAAGTGTATGTTTAACCTATCCACCCATCTTCTCCCTATCCCCCCAGAATCATCAACAGCAAAAAAAAAACCAAAAAGGAAACATTTAGTTGCCTCCAAAATAACAAGGAGGTGGAGGTGGAAGCAAGCTTGAATTTGAGTTTTAGGCAGAAGCTTCCAATGGCTCTTTTATTTAAGTTGCTTTGCTCAGTACTGGAAGATACCTTCAGGAGCTCCTTCCCAAAAACGCTTCCCTTGGGGGTCCCAGGGAAGAACAATGCAGTGATTTTATCAGCCCTCCCTGGGCAGCATTGCAGCTGCATTGAAAGAGAGGTTTCCATGGCTGTGTCCTGCACCTCAGCCCTGAATTCAGCCACAGACTGAGTCAGTGCAAAGGGAGACTGTATATCACTGCGGCCTGGGTTGCACAACTGGATGGTGGGAAGAATACAGCCCCCGGGAAAAAGGAGTTGCCAAACCGACTGAAAAGTAAAAGTCACCTGCAGGGACTACAATCCAGAAACCTTAAACTGAATGCCACGAGATTTTCATCAGCATTTCCAAAGGAGAGGTTAGCAAACTGTGGATTGAAACGTGAAATCACTGGGAAAACTGACTGAACCACGAAATGAGTAACTTCCTCCGTGAGCTCCCCCGGAGGGATTGGTATTGCTTTAAGGTGCACAGCCTCTGTTATGTAAATTGTCTTGAACCCTAAGAGGTTTTGCAGATTTACATGATAAGTAATTGTTTTCTCCCCCAGCTATTAAGCAGAGTGTGGGGGAGAGATCTCTGAGTGAGAAGGAAAGCAGAAAGCTGGAAAGAGGTTGTAGGGAAGAAGGTTCTTGCAACACATTGGTAAAGGAGACTGAAAGTCGGTGGAGTAAAGAGAGTGAGAGATTGATTTGGGCAGGGTTATGCAAAGGAAAGTCCAGATAGACATAATATAAGGAGCCAGTCAGGCCTAACACCAAACTACCAGCAAATGCTTTCTCTGAGAACACCCAGGTTCAGAAAGCTACAAGGCAGTCTACGACCAAAACAAAGATAGTCCTGCTTCCCTAAAACATTTCTCAAAATTTCAGAAATCATAAATACAGGCAGTTCTGGAACCTGTGATAGTGTCTTCAGATTTAAAATAACTTGATGGATTTTTCTTCCAGAAATTTGCCTAATTTTTTGACTACCATATAAACTTTTCACCTTTATTGCTTCACACGTGAAGGAGTTCTATTATTTAATTAAACATATAATGTGTCATAGAATCACCGAATGTTAGGGGTTGGAAGGGACCTCGAAAGAGCATCTAGTCCAATCCCTCTGCCACAGCAGGATTCCCTTTTGGTGATGTATTGCTTCACCCAGGAATGGTACTTTGATCAAACACTGCAATGCAGGAAAAGTTGTGGGGGTTGTCAGAGAGTACCAATCATGCAATGATCCTTTGAGTTTGGATAACCAATAAAAAAGGTCACAGAGATTTCAGGTACTGGAATGTTCAGGGAAGCAAAACAGAAGTTCTTTTGGTGACAGGAAAAATAGCAGTCTGGGGAGCAGAGTATACAAGCTATGCTTTAGGAGTTGAAGGCGATTTTCAGGCACATGATATAGAGAGGGAAATAGATGAATTGGCATAAAACTGTATCTATGAATCCAGTTCTCCAGCTGAGGTTGGAGAAGAATCTATGCCTGAGGCACTCCTCCCACAGAGGAGCAACAACTCAAGCTCGGGAGCACGGAGCCGCTGAGAGGCTGAGATGAAGACATGAGATAAATGGATGTGGGGAACTCATTTCATTCAGTAAAGGGAACAGGAGCAGAAGGCTGACATGGAAGGGATTTCTTTGTGTCTAAAGGAGATTCTCAATTTTTTCAGGGAACATTTTTCATATCCTATTCCTCCAGGTCTTGTCACAACAGAAAGCTTCGTTTTCATGTTCTCATGGATGCAAACTTGCATTAATGGAAGAGAGTAGAATGAATCCCAGGGCTGGAAGAACAAAACTCCCTCATGACGAGTCCCCTGGTACAGCATGTGAGAAGGCTCTTTCCTTTTAACCTTGGAGAGGATATCAAATTTCTTTTAATGTTGCATCTATCACTGCTGGGCCACAAGACGTTTGTTTGCTTCAGGTGTCATGGGAGCTGAAAAATCTTTTTGTAGGGAATAATATTATCCCTCCAAAGCCTTATCTGAAGGGAAACATATGCGATCTTGCAGGGAATCCTCTCTCGGTTGCATTTTAACTTAACAGGAGGTTCCTTTCCCCTTTGTATCTGTTAGCACAGGAATACACACGCACACAGGAATACCCACACCACTTTAGCAACCAAAGAATGCAGAACCCACCTCAGATGGACTGGGGGAGGGAAGCAGCTGGGGGAAGAAGCTTTCTCATGCCATTCTGGCTAGGAGATATCCCGGGAATGAAGGGGTAATTACACAAAAGCCAACAATTGTTGGTTCTGAATCGCTGCCAGCTAATGGCCTCTGTGGCAGCAGGGCTCAGCCCCACTCTCCTCCAGACGCCAAGCTGGACTCTCCTGCTGCCTGCTGCTGTCAAAGGGACAAGACATCTCCTGACCCATGCCAAGAATCCTAAACCTTGCTCTGAAAAAGCATTTACTGGGCTTGTTACAATGGAGTAACAGCACAGCCTCTAGCGCTCTGGGTCATGGCCACGTGAATGGGAGAGAGAAAGTAGCTTCTACGTTGCTGACACTGCCAGAGAGGGAACAAGTGGATTCTGTGGCCCATACAGGGCAGAAAAGATTCAAATTACTGACAGATTTTGGAAAGCTTTTTAAGTGGAATCTTCAAAGGGCATGTTACTTGTCCCAAGTCTGATGGTGTCAAAGAATATTTCAAAGAGGGCATTGTTTGAGCACTTTCAGATGTCTCACCTTTAATGCCTCTGAGCTTCTGTCCTCCTGTGTAAATGTAATTGCTTACCTTGTCTGTTATTTACTCTATAGGGAAAACTTTAACCCTCTGGAAAGCTCCCCTAGTCCCTGAGATTGTAAGCAGCAGGATGACTAATCACACCAAGTCTCTCTTGCAGTCTAAATGTTGTGATTGTTATCAGTTGGATTCCTACATTGTTAGCACAGTTCTCTAATAAACTACTGAATTAATTGATGCCATTATTCTCTCCTTACCTTGTGACTGTTAAGATTTCCCAGATTTTTTTCTAGGGCAGAACACTTTTTCAGAGCACATTTCCATTTAAAAATTTGTAGCTGTTTTTACCTGTTGTTCTCTTGTCTCATTCTAGTGAAAACTAAAATTTAAGTAAAAATATGATCATGATTGGCAGGAAAATCTCTAAAGTCAAGATATAATGAACTAATAAAAAGGAAAGTGTCGCTATCATTTTTCCAGCTCATTTAGGCACAGTTGTCTCTTCTTGGGATGGGTTTGTACAGCACCTTCCACAGTTCTAGAACTTAGTCTAAGTGTTACAGCTAGTACTAGAGCTTGCCTGTGGTTTGGGGGCTTCACCTCTAGACAAACAGCAGCAGCAATACAAAATTCATCAGCATGAGTTTAGCCCTGCTGCCAAGGAAAAACCTTCATAGGACCAGCTACTCCTCATCCCTACTGAACCCTGAGAAAATCCATTGATTACACAGCACAAACTGGAGGCCAGCAGTTTTGGTTGTTTTGAACTGGGGGCCTCTGCTAAAGCAAACTTACATCAGCACATACATATATATATATCCTCCTGCACACACAAACCACATACATCATTGGTATGATAAAACTCTAACAAAACAAGCAGTCCACTGCCTTCAGGTAACTTATCCCCATAAGAAGACATAGACAATGAACAGTGTCATAGACACAAGTCACCTTTACTACCAGAAGTCTAAAACTTTGTGGTGAAAAGGGTGGCATGAAACCATGGCTATAAAAGAGCAAGAAACATTTGAAAGCGTGAGTGTTTTCATGGGGATTATGTCTAAGGAGGGAACAGGCAATGTAAATGGCAGCAGGGGTAAAAACATAAGGAAAACTCTGGCCTTTAGAGGCTCTGAAAGAGACTGTAGCATCTCAAGGCAAACACTTCTCTCTTTTGTGCCTCCTCCCTGAATATCCTGCTGGAAAATAGGAGGTGGAATTTCAGACAGAGGGGAATGTGTCATTTACTAGCACTGCTTAAATCTCCCTTCTCTGGCACCCCTACAACCACTGTTCTTTTGCTCACAGGCCCACTACAGGTGGGAAGAATCCTGTACCTAGTCTGGGAACACCAGCAAAGAATGAAGCAAATCCCAAAGAAATCCTGACCCTGAACTCAGCCAGTGTGCTAGGACTAAAAATGGAGCACTGTGGCTATTGCACTAAAGCAGATCTCGTTTTTGCTTCTGCCCAGCAGCATCTTACCTCATTCATCAGCCCAGACTAGTCTCCTTGCTTTGAATGCAATACAAATGGAAGCTTCCAGACAGAGTATTTTTACTTTGTGGATCAGATTTCATTTTGAGGTAGCTGGCTGTCACCTCTAAAGAGGGGGAAATGAAATATAAAAAAAAAGAAAGAAGGAAAAAGAAGAAGGAAGGAAAAAGAAGAAGAAAGGCATTTGTTGCATTTTGCATTTCACAGTGTCCTGAATCAGAACAGCATCTTCCAGGATTCCAGTCCTTCTCTGAATACTGTACTGTGGCACTGGTCCCTTTCCTAGAGTTAATAGGACAGACAAGACAGTAATTTGTGACCAGATCTTCTGTCCTAAGAGATTAGAAAGATATCTTTTTTTATATATTTATTTCATTGTGACAGAACATTCTGGGTCTTTGATGTAATCCTAAGGCTAAGTACTGCTTTAAAAACAAAAATGTATTTTTCTGGTATTCATTTTTAGATGGACTGAGAAGAGCCAAATTTAATATGCAAGACTTCAAGAGGTCAAGTAAAACTTATGCCTTGTATACAATCTAATGCTCTTGCCCTAAATTCAGATTTGTTCATGACCACAACAAAGTCCTTCAATGGTTGAGGAAGATCATTACAGGATTTTCCTTGTTATTCCAGCCCAGCAGAGAAAGTGCTTTCAGCACTGCTGACAGAAGTTTCCATCTAGCAAACTCTGCATATGGGCCACAGGCTTCCAAAAACTGTATCAGTCAGAGATGAATTGGATTAAAGATAATCTGCAATGTGAAATCCTGTTAGGAAAGCCTCCGAGTCTCCACTGCTTCCAGAGCTGAAACTCTCCTGGACTGAAGAAAAGGCAGCTGATGTTTGTTTTGACAGCTGTGTAGAGTGAGAGGTGTGTGTGTGCGTGCTGGGGAACAACACATATGGTGAGCATGTGACACGACCCACAACCAGATGAAAGAAAATTGTCTAATATCTCCAGCAGCGTGCTTCAAATTCCACTCCAACCAAATTGGCGGGCGTGACAAATGCCAGCTAGTCCCTCTTCCCTCCACTGATTTAGGAGGCAAAGTACTCCATTTGATCACCTGCATGCTGTGGTTTTCATCTACTCCTAAAATTTTGAGACACCAAATAGGAAAAAGCTGTTGGTTGTTAAACCACCTCATTGCTTCTCCTGTTCCAGTTTCCTATTCTTCCTCTTCCTCTTTTTCAAAATGTTTGTGGTTTTTTGGTTGTTTTTTTCTTAGTTTTTTGTTTGTTTGTTTGCTTTGGGTTTAGTTTAGTTTTGTTTTGTTTTTTCTCCTTTGGGGCTAATGATACTGTGGCAGTTCTGGGAAATGAAACTTCATGTCCCTGCAGAAGAGCAGAATAATGAAGCATTGGAAAATTCACCACTGGGGGACACAACAGAAGCCCAGACTGGAGCAGAAGGCTCTGACCTGAAAACAGACAATTTCAGGAAGTGACTGGACAAATTTCCACTGAATTTCTTTTTCCACTAGAAAGGAATCCATCTGCAGCTATTAACCAAGAAGTGACCTCTGCTGAAAGGGTCTGCATGGGAAAGAATGGCTCAGCCCATGCTAACGTTTAGCTGACTGCATTACCAGTAACTCTGAGGGAGAGATGAAGAGGCTTAGGGCTCTCCCCCATTCAGCACTGAAGTCAGAGATGGGGCTTCATTAGCATCTGCTACAGAACATCTGCCTTCAGCCCATACAAATAACACCTATTACAGTCTTCTTCTGCTTTTAACAACAACACTGATGACTGCTTCATGTCCAAACAGGACTCCCAAATATTATTGTCCAAAGGAACAAAATTTCCTCCTGCCAGCCAACCAATGGATGACACCAGTGGTGAAACATCAATATAAACAGCACACATTCTTTTAACATATATTTATCCTAGGTCAATTTTAATGCAGACGAATCTTTGGTGGGTTTATTCTTCTCCCTGTCTCAATACAGCAGGTCACAAAGGGTTTATACAGTTTCATGCTGGCTGGGAATGAGGGGATCAGTCCTGGGGACTGTACCACTGAAGTGGGAATTGGGTAACTTACAATTCTAACCTTACTTCTGTAATTGTCCTCTTCTGTGGCTTTGGACAGATCTATGTTCTTCCTATAATTGTGTCTGTCTGGTTTAGTCATACATGTCCCCCATTATCAAGGTATCTCAAATGAAGTGGCTGCTCAGGGTCTGTCTTCAGTTACTGTACGTAATGCATAGCACAATAAAGTGATGCTGGACAAGTCCTCCTGGTCCTGCAGTAACATACTTGGCATCAGTTGCCATAATTGGCATTCTTCTCCCTACTAAGTTATGAACCTGGTAAGATTCAACCTGCAGCTTCACCTGTATTTCCAAACCTGAGCTGGGAGACTCCAAATATACTATCTTCCTATGTATTACAGCTGGACTCATCAGAGGCTCCAGGGAAGGTGTGAGGGCTGTTTTTTTTCTCAGTCTACTAATGTAAAATATTGAAATGCAACTGTCTCAGCAAAGAAAGGATCCAGCTTCTCTAAATATGCTCACTAAAGAACAGATGATACAGTCCATAGTTTCTTCATAAAGGCTACCTCTCAGTTTGACTATCAAACCTTTCTGTGGATCAACAATCCAGGGAAAGTTCTGACTGAGAAGCTGGAGCAGCTTGTTGAGCTACTGCAGAGTGAATTTCCTAGGAGCTGCTCTGGTTGTGCATGTCCCAGTAGAGTCTGGGTAGGCAGAAATCTTAACAGAGGAGCAGAGTATTTAAATGAGATAAATATTTTACACTGATGATGCTAGAAAGGGTCCTGCCTTTTCCAAATGTCTCCTTTGTGAGGACATCAAAACCAAAGTGGTTTTGTGGATTGTCCAGTAGCTAATGTTCCTTCCCTGCCTTGCATGGAACCTATCCACACAGAAATCACTTGAGTTTCCTTTGAGTTCTTCAGCTGACTTTCTAAATGAGCAGAAAATCACATATAATGAGTATGTAGTTGAATGAAAAATTACTTTTGTTAATCTTAAACCTTTTCCTAACCATTTTAAATTGGGATTACCAGAAATGTATTTATGTAAGACTGTGCACACAAGCTTTACATGAAATCCATTAGGAGAATAATCATATCAATCAATAATCAATTCAATCAGCTCAGTGTTGATTACAGACCAATGGCCATTAAGTGGCTGCAAATAGCCTATAGTTTTGTCAAAATACCTTGTCCAGTTCTGTAGTGAGTTTTGCTAGAAAACAAGAGTAGCTTGCAAGCTTGAGCAATGGCAGCTTGAGGAAAATACTACAATACTCCCTAGTTCCCTGGTCAAACTAAAAGTCCCTTCTGCAACTGGTTGCTGAGCTTCACATTAAGAAGATATGCTTAAGGAAAACAGAATAAAGACTGTTCCTGACAGTAATGGTTGGGGGTTGGATGGGGGGGAAGAGGGGGAGGGATAGGAAGGATGGACCAGGGAGGGGGGTGGAGGTGGGCTGGAGGGGGTGAAATTACACATGACTTAACTATTTCCTTGCTAGAATTTATGACATTTTAAATGTGTTCATGTTGTACACATCAACCTCTCTGCTGCTATGGAGTCTGTGCCAGAATTATGACAAATGAGATTTTTCTGTTCACTACAAGCTTTATCTGTATTATCTACCATGCTAGAGGTCATGGGTATAGCACTTCATTTTTCTCTATACCATAGATACACTGAAAGTGGATGCCAGATCATGAACTATTTCACAGGCTGCTGTCATGAACTCATGTGAAAAAAAAAACCCCAAACCTGTAATGCATAACTAGCCTTATCTTCAAGAGTTCCCAAGGATGAAGCCCAGCCTACACTGCTTTATCTGATCTTTCTTGTAAACTAGAATGAGGACAGTGGTGGGGCACAATATTTACCCTGCATGACTGTGGCAGAATGAAAGCAGGAAGACAGAAACATTGAACAGTACCTGCAGAACCCTTACATGTCTTACACCAACTGGCCTTTGAAACAAATTGTCTTCTTCTAAACAATCACTTGGTTATTTTAAACAATGACTTGGTAAATACAAGCCACATGCTGAGATAGCCAGCTGACCCTCACAGCAGAGGGATGTCTGCCACCCGTGTAGAGACAGAGCTCTAGGGAGATCTTTCCTTCTGCAGCTGTTCTTGACCCTTAGATAGCACTGGACTGACCAAGCTGGGTCAAAGCCTATTTAATGTCTTCCTCTCAAAGACAGTGGTGGTGCAGCTTTGACAAAGTTTGGGGTTACAAAGAACTCCAAAGCAGTGAGAAAACAAAGCAAGAGCATGTGAATTGTGGGATTATCCCAGATGGTGCACTTTAACTTTTGTTGGCAAAACCAAGACCCAAGTCACCTAGTAAGATGGATTGCAGTGCAACTGGATGTATATTATCCATATTATTGGCTTAATATTTCAAGCTGATCTTCTGCTTACAGTTCACATCAGCACATAGGCTGGTTTATTCAACCTCTTGAAAACATCTTGCAGAGATAAAACACATGTGTATGTATTGTAATCTTTGGTAACCCAGAGTCTTCTTTTGTGAAATGGTGACATTTAGGAGGGAGCACTGATCATTCTCAGATGTTTTGTTTAATTCAACTAAGCAGTCAGATACTAACAACACAAGAATAGGCCTAAACATTTTAGACTCAGAATCTCTTCATCACCCTGGACCAGACACAGATCCACAGTCCTGTGATGAAACCCTGACTACATTTACACTTTGAGTTTCCTTGTCATAAATTGGAACTTGGATGTGCCACCAGTTTTAAAACCTTCTGCAATGCTGTCGTTTTGAGGAGCTCATTGGACTTGTGACGAAGTGTGACGTCACCTCTTGGAGCTAAACTTTAATCTTACATGCTTGCTTTTGGGGGAGGGGGGGGTTGTTTTTGGTTTGGTTTGGTTTTGTTTTAATAGAGGGGAGCCTGAAGTAGGGACTGGAGCAATGGAAGATGCAAAGCTGAATGATAAGTCAGAGCAGAAGGAAACACTGGAGACACAGTCATTTGAACATACACGGGTTACATGCACAGCCTGGTGAATAAAAGCTTCCAGCTCGCTGTAATACAACACCTGAAAAACCACTTGATATCCCAGAAGCTGGCCCCACTATGTAACAGGAGATTGCTTGTAAATTTGGAAAAGAAATAGCCAAGCTACTGAACTACCGTGGGAAACCTGCCAGGGTATCACCTTAAGAAAGGCAGCCCTGGCTACTGGGACTGTGGTTGCCTCTCATTAAATGCACGAACAGCTTCTGGAATAAGACATTTCTCTGTAGTATTACCCTGGCAGACTAGAGTTAAGGAGTCAGAGAGGACAAGCCTTGCTCTCAGCTAGCAGGAACCTGACAGCCATTTTCTGGGCCTGCTTTCCCAGCTGCTATTTGCAAAGGATCACGAAGGCTTCCCCTTATGGGGCACAACTTTAAAAGCAGGTCTTTGTCCATAGCTCTTCCTTGTGCAGTTTAGGCATGACAGCAAATGAACCAAAAAATACATTAGCAAATACATCATAAGAGAAAGCAAGAGATTATTTTGCTTATCCACTGTTTGGGGAAGAATGCTTATTGGTCTAAATGGCATGGATATGCAGATTTTAAAAGACTGCTACAAGTGAGAAAGCTCAGGTGACTCTCAGACTCTTCAGTCCTCTTAATGACCATCTGGACTTCCACAGGGAGTAGAAGGGCAAGGACTGAAGGCTTTCACTGCTACATAAACCACCAGAATTAACCACTCTTCCCAGTTGTCCCTAATTACAGTGGAGAATTCTCTTTGATTTCAAGGCGAGGAAGCTACATCTTCTGCAGAATCAGGATGTGGCTGGCTTTGTTCCTTTTTGATGAGTGTCATTTGATGAATGCCTTGAGTTTTTTTAAAGGGCTGAAACAAAGATCGTGATAGCTTAGCAGTCAGGTTGTCAAAACATTTGTTTTGCTCTCTTTACATTAAAAGTTGAATTAGCCTTGTAGTGGTATTTAAATACCTAACCATGATGAACACCACCAAGAATCAGATCTGCCTCTCCCAGCTGCAGAGAGCTACAGAAGAAAATACCAAAAATGGAAGATACTTAACTGTACTTTTTCCATTTCAGGTGAAGATTCCACTTGCAGCTGTGGCTTCTCTGAGCTATTTTGGTTGTCTTCCTAAGGATAGATAGACTGCACTCTGAAAAGGCCCATTTCTCTCTCAGTTCAGTGATGTTTTTCAGAGGTACCGAGACATTTATCTGCTATCGCAGTTGAAAGAGGACTGCCAGTGTGGCATGCTTTATCTTTGCTCTCCACATGAGGACAAAGTTTTCCTTTCAGGGAAGACCTATTTGATAATTTGGTACAGATCCCTGTGCTCAGGTTTGAAGGTTTTATAACACAGATTCATTGGAAGTCCTGACTCCTCTCAAGAAAGACACATGAATTTTTATGCCTTATTACCATTAGAGGTACTGATGGAAATACAATTTCTTCTGTTAGCTGTCAATGACTGAATTTACCTTCAATCTCATCTTCTGAAGCTGTACAGGAATAGTAAATAAAAAGAGGAAAAATTGAAACATACTTAATTGCTAAGACAAAGTGAGACAAAGAGCTGGAAATTTGACAACTGGATGGAAGAGGCAGCTCCCAATAGCTTTCAGGCACCTTCCCCCTTCATCTGATGGCTACTTCTCCCCATATAACCTTTTTTTCCTGTGCAATCTTTGATTTAAAGTATTGTGCAATTGCAGAATAAGAAAGGATATTTGCTGACTGTTCTGCTCCCCTCTTGTAGAGGGGCGAAAGTCTCTATGAAATGCTGCAATTATTTTGACAGAGTCAGAAGTGCACTGTGCTCATTCTTCAAGTCTAGACATTGCTCTTGAAGACTATCTGGAGAGACATTCATCAGCAGGGCTGCAAACATTCGTATCTGCATAGTACAGCAGAGCCTGAATTCTATCACATATTAGAGGAGGGATGCTTAGGCATTTTTAAGTGTGGGATGGAAAGATATTTTCATTAATTGAAACAAAAATGTTTTATGTTTTATATAGAAGAGACAAATTCAGGAGAGCAGCTAATAGTTTTGAGGCTTATGCAAAATGTAGTGAGAAGCTTTCAAGACCATCTGCTCCAGAAGGTTTTTTGCATCTTCAGCAGATGTGTTTGTAACATACTAGCCATTTTGCTTGTCTCTTACTCTTTATCACACTGATGCTTTGGGAAAAACAAAACCAAACCAAACCCCAAATAAAACCTACTAGGCTATTGTACAACTGGAAGTCTCTCTGACAAAAGTGATAAAAAGTTGCTTTCCCCTCTGTTTCAGGATTTCTTTCCTGGAGCTTCTTTCCAACCTTGGTAGGCCTGAAAATGTTATGACATGTTCATAGTTTTTCCCATTTATTTTAAGACCCAGAATGGGATTTGGAGGCAGATTGCCATGCCAGCATCTATAAAATTTTACTAAATGGCACATGGGTTGTGGATGCTGAGGTGAAGCTCACTCACCTGGGTGAAGAGCTCAACTTATATATAGTTTTGTGGTACAAAAAGGCAGCAGGAAAAACATGGTATGAAACTGAACCTCCAAACTTGTCCTAGAGTGAAAGAGACTCTTCTGCCACCCCTATGGCTGGTAGTATTCTGACAGATACAACTATTTACTTAGCACATACTTTTTAACATGTAGCCCTTCTCTTAGTGTTCCCTTAGTGCCCTCCTTTGGCTTGGTACTTTAAACATAGTTTTCTGGCTTTTAACATCCCATCTGCACCTTTCTCTGTATTCAGTGGCACAGGTCTTTGCCTTCATAATGCACCAAATATCGACTTTGTCTTTTCAGTGTGTTACCATCATGCCAGGGAGAGCGATGCCATGAAGTCATGGAGGCAACTTGTTGCTTTTCTTCAAAGCTGCAATGCATGTAAAAGCTTTGATAATAGACTGAAGCTGGTGTATTTTATGAGGAGGAGACAATGAAAGATTAATCAGCTGTATTTGCTGTTGTCTCTCATCTCACTCTAAAGCAGGGACTGCCTTTATGCACACTAACTTTAGCACATAGCACCAGCAGAGTTAGCTTTTCTCCAGGATAAGGCCTTCTGTGAGTTCTCCCAGCATCTCAGGCTGCTGCACTACATCCTGCATCCACCAGTACACCCAAGCCCTTAGAAGTGCTGAAAGCAGGCAAAGTGGTGTGAGCAATGTGGTAGCTGCCAACAAGCACCACGGCTTCAGTGACAGCCAAAGTCACAGCTTTCATCTCTGTTGTTCACTTAGACTACCCTGGAAAACATTTCTGAGGTAATCATAAGTATGACCATTATGGCACAATATCTTTAGCATCAGCCTCATCATGCCTTATAAATTCTACCCTGAATGAAATACTCCCCACCCCAAATGGGTAAAAGCTTTCTGCTAGTCCAGTCTCAGGACAAGGATGACATCCTATGACTCAAGATGGTTCTAGGGTGTAATCTGTTCAAGTGTGGCTGGCTTTCCATGTGAGAACTGCTGGGTAATCCAAATTCCTAGCTGTGGCAGGAAATGAGCCAGCAAGGACAGATGAGTCTGAAATAGATGGGTTACTTCAAGACACTTGCCAAAGGTAGTCTGAAGGGAGCCAATATCTCTCACTAAGAAGCAATCCTATTTTCTGAGAGATCTACTTTGAGTCTTGTGGCTCTTGGCCACATAAAGATTTTGCTGTGAGGTAGAGAGGGAAAGTAGGCCACTCCTTCAAAGAAGTCTTTTACTAGTCTAGAAGTATAATTAAATGTGAAATCATGTTCTTAACTTATGCTGGCAAGTGATTAGGGTAAACCCAGCATGAGGCTGCCAATAGCAATATGTCACAGTTAGCAGGAATATCTTGAGTAGATTTCATTTCTTTAACAACACATTGCAACCCGTGGGTCATGCATCTGCCAGACTACAGCATCTGAATCTGCATCACTGACATCTGAGCAGCCACTACCTGACGTGTGATACTGCTCCACTGAGCTTACTAACTCTGCTTGTCCTGCTGAATTTTTTGTGGCCACTTCATCCATTACAGCCACCCAAAGGGGAAGGAAATCAACAGTGGTATCAAGTAAATGCAAATTCTGAGTCAGCCACATGGAGCAAAGGATTCACAGCTTCCAAATATGGCATCAGGCACAACGTGGAAGCGGAGAATTGTGGTTAACACAGCTCTGAAAGTTTCTGGGCATTCTACCCAAAACAGCAGGAGCGTCTTCAGATGAATGAACTGGGCTCCTGACACTGTGTGTATAAATTTTCAAGTGGGTTTTACTGTCTCCTTTCTCCAGAGGAAACAAGGGCCATGATAGACACACACACACATACACACACACAAGAAGAATCAGTAATAGAAACATACATAGACAAAAGTCCCCAAGATCTGCTTGTTGATGTAAACCCTAATAGAAAACACACTTTGGTTTGTGGAAGATTCTCTTGAGACTTTCAAGAAAAAAGGGGGAAAAAATGCACACTTTCTCTCTACTATTTTTAAGCCTCAGTTTCAAATAGATACTGAGGGTCACCTAAGCTGAGCTTTGACAAATGCAATGTTTAACTGATTGATCAGGAAAAAAATAGCAGGGAGGGATGTGGCAGCAATAAAATACCAGCATTCCACTGTCATGCCTCCTGAGTTGCTCAGCATCTGTGGTGGGACACTATGCTTTGTGGACCAGCCATCTGGTGGGAGGGTCCTTAAATTTGAGAGGATCTGTCAGACTTCTGGTTGCTCCATGTGTCCTCCTGGGACGAAGAAAGAAGATGTTAATGACCCATGGATGCTTTGTGCAAAAATGGAGCATTCCATTGGTAATGCACATGGAAAAGTCTAGCATAGGAGGGCAGAGATAAGATTTGAAAATGATACTTGGCAGCTCTGTTATACTGCCAACTCCTTCCCCTTCTCCCTCGGGGTTTGTATTTTCTTGTTGCTGGGCTTACCAACAAAGGGTTATTGTCAAGACAAAAGACATACAGTCAAAGAATCCAGTGATAATCCCCATAATTACCAACTTAGGTTTAGCAGTCTGCCTGCCTTTCTCGCCTAGTTCAAAACAAATCCAGGAGGCTGAAAGTATTTTTTTGGAGTTGTAAAATCCTAATTTTGGGGACAGTGCTAGCATCTCTCTTTTTAGACTACTTCATTAATCATCTGGATAATCTTTCTTTGCCATTCTGCATCTTTAGCTCAAATGCCTGTGGAAAATTTGGAAGAACAAGATATTTCTGTTAAAAGTATCACTGGTCTGACAAAATGCTCACAGCCACCACTGACATAGCAAGGGAAATCAGTGGTGAAATATGGGCTCAAAACTGAAGCTTCCAAAGTCCAGGCTAGCATCCTATCATGAAGAACTCTTATTCATGACCAATCTGATATTCTTTACAACAATCATAAAATTTTTTTAAAAGGCAGGAAAATTCCAACCTTCTCTAAAAGTACAAAAAGCAATTTTTCTGGTTTTCAGAACTAGAGATTACTCTGTGATTTAAGTGTATTGCTATTTTGCAGCCAGCACTGAAAGCATTGAAATGAGAATATTTTGGTCCTGAATGTCTGTGAATTTACCATCTGCAGAGAAAAAAACTCAGCTGCCTTGCACAGTTCACATACCAATGGCCTTGTTCTGCCTTGAGCTAAATTCCATTGGATTTCCACCACTGTCCAGTGAGGCCAATACTGTTCCCTAAACATCTATCCAATGTGGAGAAACGTCAGTCAAAAATGTACACAGTACAAAACCAAATCTCCCTCCACCCTACAATGCTAAACATTTGACTATTACCATATATGGAAGACTTGATCAATCCAGAAATTGTGGCCTTGGTATAATTTCCCTTCACCATAAGAATGTATCTTTTCCCCTCCTTGAGCTTCATAAACTATGTAGAAGATCTTCAGTCTCTAATCTGAAAATCATAATTGCTAACATTTTTAATCTTCTTCCAGCAGGTGGAGGTAGATGTGTGCTAGATTTCCTTTGGGAAAACAAATGAGATATATAGCTCAGAAAGCAATTCTACATGCCTCTAAACAACTGTTTGCAATATTTGCTATATGATCTACTGTTTCCCTTTATTTACAACTCACTGGGTTTTTTTACTTCTCAACACAGTTGAGGGAATAAAGAGGAAAAAGATTTCTGCATGAGAATGTAAAAATAACTTGCATCCCTTGAATCCTTGGGAAATCCAGTGTGGATACAATTAAAAACTCATCACAGAGCTGAGAAAGTTCCTATTACTCTTTGTTTGTTGTATCTAATTTTCAGCTTTTTCCAGAGTCTCAGTTTGGAGATGGAAAGTCAGCACTGTGCTGGAAAATGTGTTTTTTCCAGGAGTCTTCTGTATTACAAACAAGGGCCAAATGTTTGAGGTAACAGGAGTTTGATCACATCTGGAAAGCCCACGCAAAGCTTTCTTATAGGCTTCTTACTTTTGCCTCATGATTTGCTCTAAACACTCACGAGAAGGAAGAATTTCAGGAGATATTCTCCATGTGGGTTCCCTCAGAGAGCCCTTTCTCAAGCAATCTCCATGAAATTATTGGTGTCCAGGCATGCACAAGAGAGGGGTCAAAAACCTTGTGGGGAGCTCTCAAGATGAGCTTTCTCTGAACTGACTGAATATGAAAGGGCCTCTCCACTAACGACTCATATGCTCAAGGCCAAACATTCCTACCCCACATTGATCAGATAATGATCTCTAAAAAATTATAACTGCCATTGCAATGGAGAGCAGAGGAAGCTGAACACTCAGTTTCCTGGAGGATTTGTGTTCTAACCTGATGGAATCCCTTGGCTTGTCAAAGGGATTAGAGTGAGCCTAACAAGGCTCATCCGCATCTTCTTATGGAAGTTATTTGAGTACATTTGGGGCAATGAGGATTTTTCTCATCGAGTTTCATTTGCAACCCCCTTTTGATAAGGGCTTTCCCTGGAAAGCCTCAGTTGTCAGGGTTAATGGCTTAAGCAGTGCTGATAGATTCTGTTTATGTTGGGTGAGGGGGTTCAGGTGGCCCAGTCTAATGTAAGCTTTCTGTCAACTGTAAACATCAGCTTTTTATGTCAAAGCTGTACTTCTGCCTTTTGACAAAGCATTACCAGATCTATGAAAGGAAGAAGCCAGGGTGACGACAGCGTGAAGAGCAAAGAGGTTTAATAGGTCATTTCCACCACAAATTCTGATAATTTGACAAAGTAGCATGTCTTTTCTGCCAAGGCACCAGAGAAGGTTCACATCCGCCATATTCTGGCTCCTGTTCTCAACTCTGCTCCAGGACCTGCAGGGAAATTTGTGGTGGTGTCTCTGCCAGATGGGAGGAAAAGTCTTGCTCCTGTTTCTGCTTAGGCCTCCCCAATCCTACAGTGAACTTGGGGAGGTTCTGCCTTTGACTACAGCCTTTTCCTGAGGCACTCATTTGAAAATGCCTTGGCTGAAATAGGTTCTGCCTGGGAGATTATTTCTTTTATGGATATAGAGGAAGATTCCCATGTATTGCCTATAAAGCAGAGCTGCTCCTAGTCTGTCAGCTCTGTGGTGAAAATCAGACTAGCTTAAGCCTTACCCTATGCCTGTGGTCTGGCATTAGGACATTACACCTTGGCTGGTATCTTCAATATCTGGTCCCACCCAGAAATCCAAGACTCTTTGGCTTACAAGATCAGGCAGTTATGAGGAGGATTGGCCACGGGCCCAACATAAGAGCAGAGTGAATGTGGAGCTGTATATCATGTGATGCAGCAATACTATCTTTTCTCTCACATCCTCAACCCCTATGGCAGAAAGGAAGAGTGCTACAAGGCACACTGTTTGCTCCAGGAGCCCACATGAGATTAGCCCATAGGCCAAAATGTAGATTCTTAGGCACAAGAATGAACATTTACTCAGGAAGGGCAGTATAAGCCTAGGAAGAGAAAAGCCAATGTGAAGGATTAAACTACTTTTGTTGAGAATAAATTAGAGGGAGTATTAGGAGGAGGGGGTTCCGTGAGAATTGTACAGGTAACCTACTGCAACTTGTGTCCTATAGAGATCATCCATACACCCAAAAGCTTGTGATGAAAAGCCAGGTTGTCAATTTTATTTACACTTTTACTTCTGGCTCCAGTAAAGATAAACACAGTCCCTTCTAGAGGGCAACTGTGTGACAACGCTTGTGTAATCCATGGAAGCTACTACTTTTTATCTTGGGAGCATCTCAGAAACTTTAACACGTGGGCAACCCACTTAAAGGTTGAAGACCTTAAAATCCTGGGTAAAATAACTTTTCTTGGGTTTTGCTGAAGCCATGTTTACCAAGGGCACTTGATGTGCAAGTAAAAAAGGGACTTGGGTCTGCTCCAGGCATCTCTTTCTGCTACAGCAAAGACTGCAGAAGAGAAATGGAGAGCTGTGCAGTGAATGACAGTTTTCTTTTACTGGATGTAGTTATCAGAATTACAGAAAAATCAGGTATGGAGGATCTTCACAGATTTCACACACCAAAGCCTCACTGTTTCTGACTCCTTGGAGCATACTGCTTCCCAGTGAGGTCTTGCCTACTTTTGCTCTACCAAAAAAAGCCCCGAGACAAGACTACCTCTTGCATGTCTGTCTTTTTTCAGGAATCTTTTCCACCACCTGCAGACCTTCAGGATAAGATGGAACTTATCTTTATAACCATTTATTAAGGTCGTCGACTGATGAATTGGCAGGAGAACAATCTGACAGAGTAGTGAGTCTGCTGAGAAACGAGCAGTGGGAGGGCTGGGTGAGACTGCAATGGACTGTAATCAGGCTTGCACCATCTGATTTTGCTTCTCTTATGTTGACAGATTCTTGGCTCAGACCCAATACCTTGCAGAGGGTAAAGGATGGCAGCTAATATTTTGGCATGGGAATTAGCAGAGCTAGCCCGAGATGGCATTGCAGGATGTCAGAGAACCATCAGCTCTGAGGGCTGCGAGGTGGTAAAAATGTGGCTTACAGGGTTAAGCCACGTTAAGGTGAACTTGCTCTGCTGATCTGAAGCAGCTGAAAAGTCTGTTATCTCCATTTATTAGTTTAATCATCTAATCCTTAGATTAATGAAACTAGAATCCTTTTTCCAGCTTGACCTGTGTTATCACACTTATAGAATAGGAATAAAGGTATTTATGTGTCTGCAAGGGATGTGGAGGTTCCTGGGTGAGGACTGCCACGCAGTTTACTTACCGAGGGCTGAATAGCTCATTAGTGACCTGAAGAACACAGGAGGGCTTGGGGGGCACATCCACTGTTGGAAGACAAGGTCATGTTCACACTTTGATGTTGCCTAACAAAAATTGTAATGGTTCAAAGGAGAATTTATTGCCTTGTTCATGTGCTCCTGAACTCACTGATTTTTTCTTTTTTTAATACATAATGGCTGTGGCTAAACTGCTTTACATATTAAGAAATGGATATGCTTGCAAGCAGGATCTGTGATAACTATTTAATGGAAACCAGTGAAATGTTTTGCTGGCATGTCTGTAGGGTTTTCCTTAAATTGCTAGAGGTGTTCAGATGAGTTTCCCTGACAAGTGCTGACACTCCTTCTCTTTTCTTGAGCCAGATTCTGATCCTGTGATTTACTCTCCAGAGCATTTTGACTTCAATAGTCCTCTCGACCAATGAGACTGCTTATGGAGTAAGGCCAATGCTGAGCCATCTTTGACACCAGAGAATTTTGGAAGTCACTGGGACTGAAAGAGTAGCTACTTTGTAGAGAAAGACTCTTCTGAAAGGACTCCCATGCTGCACCTTATACAATGCCTGAAGTGTGTATGTATATCTCAGCATCAAATTAAAATTTTCTCTGTGTGCCAAGGCATGTTAGATAGGGAGGCAAAAGTGGTTAAGGCACTCACCAGCAGTTGGGAACCTTTGTTTAATTCTCTGTTCTAAGCCTGGTTCCCTGCATGACCCTGAGGCAGTCCCTCAACCCTGCAGTGTTTCATTTGTAAAATGGGCAGACTATCACAGCGTTCCTACAGAGGAATGCAACAAGGAGAAAGTGTTAGAGACTAGGATGTCTTTAATGTATGAGCAAAGATAAGATACCATAGAAACCATAAAAGCTCATAATCAATTGAAACAAAGCACTGGGAATTGTCTGTGTTTCTTTATTTCTCTTTGAGCATTATCTTATTAATAGGTGTGGGCATATGAAAGGTGTACTATTTTTTAAATCTCAACTCTTGCCACTTGTTCTTTGCCTTCAAATTCTTATTGCTACATCTGAAGTACTACATGGTAAATCTACCCTGAACCACATTTTTCAGTCAATCTGTACTCTGTGATCTCTGAACTAACATCTGTCAGAGACTGCTGCTTCACTCAAAGCCACAGGAACATGAGGTAACACACAGCTTTCTCATTCTGAAAACCTGGTGTTGGAATGATATGAGCTTACCCACTAATTTTGCACTAGGTAAACAGGCTGCAAATAGAATTGGTGAGGGACTTTTTAGGACGTCAGGTAGTGATAGGACCAGTGGAAATGGATATAAATTAGAGGAGGGTAGATTTAGATTGGATATTAGGAGGAAGTTCTTCACTGTTAGGGTGGTGAGACATGGGAACAGGTTGCCCAGAGAGGTTGTGGAAGCCCCACCCATGGAAATTTTTAAGGCAAGGCTAGATGGGGCTGTGGGCAACCTAGTGTAGTGGAATGTGTCCCTGCCAGGCAGGGGGGTTGGAACTAGATGATCTTTAAGGTCCCATCCAACTCTGACAATTCTATGATTTTATGAATATTTAAAAAATATTTTTAATTTTTTTAAAAAAGAGGTGCTTATGATTGCAAAGGATCCTGGGAAAAACTTTTAAAGAAGTCATAATTGTGAACTGTTTCTAGCCAAGTTTCTGGCAGTCTCATTGTTCAAAGATAAACCTTGACCCTGCAGAATTTAGTATTTTCAAATGAGTATTTTCTGGCACAGGATCTTTCTCACAGAGGCTGATTTGGTGACCCATAGCCTGTAAAATTATAGAACAGTTTGGACTGGGTGTCACCTTTGGAGGTCCAGCTCATGCCACAAGACTTTTATGAGTTCCACCAGGATCTGTCTGGAGGAAAAGGAAAGATGATAAGATGGAGGTAGTTTTGGAACTGTAATAGCAACATCTTGATTATTAGGATAGCATTATTGCTTTTCTTGTGGACAAAGGTGTCTTCATAAGGCAGCAACATCCAGGGGGTTGGGAACAAGGAATTAATTGCCAGACCTTGACTCTGTTTTGAACATACATTCTTTTGCAGTAAAATGCTGAATAAAACAATTGTTCATTTTTAATTGACTAATGAAAACGCTACCATCATCTTCAGCAGCAGCAACAGAGAGCTTTGTCTAGTGGATAAAACACTTCCCAGGAGTCAGGAATCCTGATTGCATCTTTGACACTAGCTTGCTCTGTCACCCCAGATAAGTCACTTTAGATCTGTGTCTTTTTCCCCTCATCAGCAAAATGTTCTTTGAGATGCACTGGTGAAATTCTCTATGAGTGAACTCAGAAAATACAAGTTATTATATTAATTGGGAGTATATTTAGTCCTGCTTGAATGACTGAATGCTTGTCATAACAAGCCTGGAAAACATAACTTTCTTGAAACGAAGTCAAATGAAAGTTGCCAGAGAAGCAAAACATTTAGCTTTCAGTAGGTATTTACCTAAGTCTTATTCAACTTCAGAAGTTCTGGGTCTAATGAAGCCCAAGCTCAGGGCTTGGTGAAGTGAGGAAGTTGTCCCTTCTATTTGTGAAAGACATACTTCTTGAAATCTGGACTATAGCAAGGATAGTCACTTCCAAACACAGGGCCCTAAGCACAGCCTTACTGTACTTTGTCTGATAGGCTGACACTGGTATCAGGGAGAAGCAGCATGTGACAGCCCAGAAAGAGTTATGGGCAGATAAACTGGGTGATAAGTTTCCTTTTTTTAAAGAGATTGAATTTGACTCAACAAGCAAATGCCACTGGGGAAAAGCACTCAGATCCTACATCTTCAAATCTGCTGAGGTTAGGCTCTGCTCTTTAGAGGAATCTGGACACAATATTAACTGCCTTAAGTTCTGTTTTGAAACAGAATGTGAAAACAGCACAATCTGTCATTATGCCTGAGTGGGCACAGAAATCTTGGGCAAAGAAATGGGAGAGCACCTCTGTCCCAGGTAGATGAAACCTTAGCACTCTCTCTCTCAATCCAGACAGACAACATTGCCGCGAACGACTGCACAACCAGGTCTAGAACATGCCCCTTCTCTAGAACATAAATCAGCCAGTTTGAAATGGTGGAAGAACAAAGGAGAAAGATTGCAACTGGATCTCACTGTTTGTGGGTTTGTTTTTTTCCCCTGCCTTGGCTCTTTGATGAGAGTCAGCAATCTGAAGAGTTTGTGGACAGAGTGTTCACTGGAGGAGCTTTCATTTCATGGCTCCCCATTTGTGCTCATTGCCAACTTTACAGCTAATTGAAACAAAACTGAGCTTGTAGATTAAATGGCAACCCTTGGGATTTGTTTCTGCAATTACCAGCGTTCCTCCCAGACAGATTCTAATTCAATAGCAAGTTCCTGGACCCACATGCAAAAAACACTGGGAAAAATCCCACTGCCTGGATGACATCAGAGTTAACTCTGTCCAGTCCATTACAGCCCCTACAGTCCTTAACAACTGTAGGCAAAACCCTGGCCTGTTGAAATCTGGGAAATTTGCCATCAGCTTCATATAGTTATAAGAAGGCTAGGATTTCACCTTGGAAGACTGAAGAAACTGTCTTTGCTTGACAGCACAACATTTCCAGCTTCACAGCTTGCCTTGCAATGGCTTAAGTTTTACAGAGTGCATTTTCCCTCAGTGTGGTCAGAGCAATTCATGCATTTCTTAAAAACACATGCTCAGCTTTGGAGCATAACCTTTTGCAAGCCCCTAGCAGATACCCTTGTGCCCAGAATTCCTTGGGTGGGAATAAAGAGGACTACAATATGTAACATTTGCCAAGAGGTTTTTGAAAGCAATTTCCTGGGGCTAAAAAGAAACCATCCACCTCTAAGCTAATTTCACCAACAGATATTTAATTTGAAAAGTATTCTCAGATCAGGGGATGAATACATGGCTAAGCAGATTCATAATGTGATTACTAGGCAAGAACAAAGTTGGCTTTTACTGTATCTTCTCATTGGCAAATAGAGCTAGAGAGAATGCACACTGACTGGCAATGATTTCTACTACTATATCAATTTCCATAGTGTAAAGCAAAATTAATCTACCAAATCACTGACAAAACTTTCTCCTCTTCTCATTCAACTGAACTTGCTCTCATTCCAGACAGTGCAGCTGGAGAGTTAACCTGATAGAACAGAGCAGGAACCAGCCATATCTGGTTCTGGATCACCTTTTCTTGCCCTCTTTCAGCTCACCAGCAGGAATTTAAGCATGGAACAAACCTAAATTGCTCTAAGTGATGTTACATGCCAAATAATCCTTGGCTCGGCCCCATAAAACAGTCAGTTTTCATCCAGCTTTTCACTGAACATCAAAGGATGTAGTAAAAGTGGAATAGGTATGGAAGAGAAGGGCTGGAGAACTTCTGTGTGGGAATGGACTATGGTGCTTGAAGGTACAATAGAAGACAGATATTCTAAAGGTCTATAAAACTATAGGGAGCATTGAGTGAATGATAAGGGATGGAGATTACAGTGCAAGTTCTGAGAGTTGCAGAACATCAGCAAGAATCAGCTGGAAGTGAGAACAAAGCAAGAGGGGAGTTAGATCTCTGACACAGTGGCATAGACAAACTATGGAGCTCTCTGCCACGTGTCAGCCATTTACATGGGCTCAAAAGTTAGATAAAAGCATGGAATAAAAATCAATTGCAGAGATATTAAAACATGACAGATATTACTTCTGGCTCAAAGTCTCTGAACCACAGTTTTCCAGAGGCTGAGAGAGAACACCTTGAGGAAGTACTGATATCATCTGCCTCATCTTCATACTTTTCCTTGGACATCTGCTATGAACTACCAGTGCAGAAAGAATCCTTAAGAAACAGGGTATAAGAACATAAGAGCTGTCATAGAATCATAATGGTTGGAAGAGACCTCTGAAGTCATCAGGTCTGTCTGTTAACCTAACACTACCATGTTCACCATTAAGCCATGTCCTAAGCACCACATCTACAAACTTTTGAACGCTTCCTGGAACACTGATTCCACCACCTCCCTCGGCAGCCTGTTCCAATCCCTGATAACCTCTTGGCAAAGAAATTCTTCCTAATATCTAATCTGAACCTGCACTGGCACTATTTGAAGACATTTCCTCTTGTTCTATCACTTGCTACTTAGGAGAAGAGACCGAGCCTCACCTTACCCCATCTTACTGCAATCTTTTCAGGTAGTTGTAGAGAGCAAAAAGATCCCCCCTAGGACTCCTCTTCTCCAGACTCCCTCAGCTGCTCATCATAAGATTTGTGCTCTAGATCCTCCACCAACTTTGTTGCCCTTCCTTGGACATGCTTCAGCACCTCAATGTCCTTCTTGTAGTGATGGGTCCAAAACCAAACACAGCATTCAGGCTGTGGCCTCATCAGTGCCTAGTACAGGGGAACAATCACCTCCCTAGTCCTGCTGGCCACACTATTTCTGATACAAGCCAGGATGCTCTTGGCCTGCTTGGCCTGTCAACTTTGGTCAGACCAAAGAGCCATCCGTGCTCAGAACCAGACACTTGCTTATGCTAAAAGAAAGAGCATAGGAAAGAAATACAGCCTGCTTTCTCTCAGTAGCTGCCCCCTGCCACTCAGGTTCTTACAATCTGCAGCATACGGACATTCTGAGCCAGAGATGGGATATGGATAGTTATCGACCTTGATAGATTTAGGAAGTGATTAAACAACTCTAATGGGAGGGAAATCTACCTATGATTTCACAGTCTTTACATGAGTTCAGCTGCCTGAATATCTCTGTCTTCCTATCTCTCTTCTTTTTGAAGCATTATCTGATTCAATGAAGCACAACAGAGATGGAGAGCTCAGTAATGTTACATTTCTCCACATCTTGTGGACATAGTCAGGTAGAGAGGAATGAAATCTTATTAACTCCCCCAGGGAGAAAAAGCATGCTCAGCCTAAGCCCTATTAGACACCAGAGAACTCACACAGGGTGGTGTGTATTGGAAAGGTGTGTTCCGACCTCACAGGGCAATTGGTTTTGTTGTCAAGTTGGCTGCTGAGATGTGGTCTTTTTGCCCAATTCAATCCACTGTGGGCTTTCTATATGTTTGCTCCAAAGCCCTGTTTATGAAGACAAAACCAGGGATTTGGTTGCTACCGTGCAAATGTCCCATTTTATGAGCAAGACAATTGCTGAATTTTTGGCAGGATTTCAGTCCATGGCCTGGGTCTCCATGTCCCCCAGATTCCCCACCACACAGTACAGAAATGGACACTGCAAATTTCTGTCTGAGGCCAGTCTTAGCAATGGAGCCAACAAGAAGAGAAACAGCCTATGCTCTAATAAGTAAAATATTTACATTTTGCTTTGGCTAACATACCCTCTCTCAATAAAATATTTTTCCCAGGAGGAAATGTATGAAAGAGAGGGGGCTCCTTTATTATGTCCCCAAACCATTCTTTTCTACTCCCCTTCAAAAGACTCCAAATCAAAGGACACTGTACTCTGAAGCTTTCTGTTGCCATTCTTGATTATGTTATCATTAGTTATCACAATCATTATATTGATTACCATTAGGAGTTCTCAAGAGGCCCTGGCTAATCAGCACCCCATTCCAGGAAACACTCTGACAAATCTCTCACAGCATGTGCATACACAAAGCTTGTAGTCTAAAAGGACCAGCTAAACAGATTGTTAACCCGTTCCCATGCCAGGAAACCGCAGCACAGAAAACTCAAGCAATTTAGCAACAGTCACTGTGAGAGTCCAGGTCACTGAGGGATCAAAGCTCTTAATTAATGCTAAAGAGAACAGCCTGGTCATTTCTCACTGCATTTCAGGTGACCATTACACCACAAGAAACTATCTCTGAGACACTCTTCACCCACAGAAGAATCATCAATGGTGTTCTGCACTTTAGCTCATTGCTAACCTCATAGCCAACCAGCGTTCCAGGTTTACAGCTCAAATAGCCATTCTTGTGAGTTAGGGTTGGCCCTAGTTCAGATGGAGAGTTACAGGCCTGACATATACAGGGCATATTCATCCTGCTGTGAACTGATGGTATATGCTGTTTTTCAACAGAAGACCACGTTGCTGCTCCTGATTCACTAATAAAATTTTAACCTCTTTCTGAGCACATCATCTCTACCACTCTTCAGTGCAGGTAACGAGATTGCTCATGACAACTGCTGTCTCTTGCTAGTGCTATTGCAGATGTTTTTGGCCTGTCCCAGATAATGACTTGTATCACCTTCCTTATTTAAGGGAGGAGACAGAACTCTTATACCTACCTAAGTGAAGAGGAAGACTGAGTTTGATGGAGCAAGATTTCAGCTTGGAAAGCTACAGGCATGCAGTCAAGTTTTGATTCCTACAAAGATGTGCCCATCTATACAGGAACAAAGCTGTGGTGTTACTAACCACAAGACACAACCTTGCCAATCTAAAGTCCTTCCCCTCAGTTTCACTGAGTTTTAATGTGAAGGAAAGTAGCAGACACTTCTGCTATTGGAGAGATACCTCCCCCTCAGAATGCTTTTTGCTCACTTCTTGCCTTGGTTTATTATCAACCTCACATGCACTTAGAAATCATTCTTTGCCACCTATCTCTGGGTCCCTATTCCCATGACATCACATAGTTTTGTTTATATGTTTACAATACCTATGTGTGAATGTATGAAACTGTGTTCTTGGAGTAAAACAGATGAAACATGATTTTCTTTACTTGCTGCAGGCCTTCTCTGCAAGCTATTGCACCTTGTCCTTAAGAGTTTCCTACAGGCAGCTGCAGGACAAACCAGGAGGCATAGCTGTGATTTGAGCTGGCCCTTGTTAGATCCCCAAAAGTATGTACATGACAGAGACACTATGAATGTCTCAATCATGCAAAAGGTTTCAGTAGTGACCCACTTTATTTTATCCCAGACAATCTAACTCAAATCTTAAATCCCTAGTACCTATTAACATGCCTGCATTATGTTTTTGTGATGGAAATCTAGCTACCAGCACTCAGACGGCAGAACTCTTCAGATATCACTTACTTCAGCTCTATTTGAACTAATGACTTTATAGCAAAGAGCTTCACCTTTGCCTACTACCCTGCAGACTAACTTAGCCTCTCCTTCTCAGTTACCAGCCTCCCAGAGATGGTGGGATGGTGAGGAGAAGGACAGCAACAAACCAAACTAAACCCAGACTCTGTTACCTCTGGAGGAACCACAAGAGGAAAAGTCCCATGGATACCAATGGCAAAAACACACACAAACTAGAAGGAAAAGAGAAAAGAAAACCCATTTTGGGATTTTAAAAGAAGAGTCAAACATGCACACACAATACACTTTGGCAAAGGAGCCCAGGCCGGAAAGTGTTGCAACTTCAACATGCTGTGCTCAGAGAAGGTGTTAATGGTCTAGCCATCCTGTATTATTACACGCAAACAGGAGAGGCCCTGCAGAACTGTAGGGGTCTTTTAAGATCCCCACCCAGATGGAAAGAGCAGAGAGAGTTATGTAGGATTAACACAAGGGGAGAGGAAGGAAAGGGGTGAAGGAAAGGTAATGTCCCAAGCACTAGAGCTCTGAGCTAACAAGGCAGGTCTGTTGCGTCTCACACATTGAAATGGGGATGCTCTGGCTGCCCCACTCCAACACCTCGGCCTCTGCTTCATGCAGTCACGGCAGGACACCAGGGCTCCCCTCCTCTCTGGGACTCTGTGAGCCAGACCTGTGATTTATTGACCAGCTGCATTTAGGGTCACCAGTCCCAAACTCCTTTAAACTTCCAGAGGTTTCAGACTCTTTGTCTGCTTGAAAAGAACCACCCAAGATGTGTTTGCAGCTAATGCCTGTAGCTGTGGTCTCTTCCTAACATGACCAGAGATACCAGCTCTTATGCCTGGGGAAAGAAACACTGGAAAGGTTGCGACACTGGCCTATGTATGTTTGCTTGATGAGAGCTGAAATCTTCACCCACATGTCAACTTTTCAGGCCCTACAATCACATGTCAAAATCTTCATGTGGCTGTAAACTCCCAGGCACAAATCTCTGGGTGAAAGTCAGGAGTGCATGTGTTTGTGGTCTGGGAATTTACATGCAACACGGAATGGGTGGTATCTTCTCCAAAGCCTGCCACCACAAACACAATGGAATACCCAAGGGCTGCTTCACTTGGCCGGTGATGCCATAACAAAATCTCATGTTCAGAAAAAAAGAATTGGTCATACCCAAGTGCAGGCTAAAGCTTTGCAAGTATTAATACTGAGCAGAGAGACACTACTAGACTGCACAGGATGAGAAAGCGTGGCTGATTCTTCATTGTGCAGAGGTCTTAATAAATACAGAGTTTTTCTAAATCAGTTGTAAATTAAATGGGCTTAGGTCAAGAAACACTCATGGCCACAATGACAGGTGGACTGTTCAGTAGATAAGGAATTGATTGTATGGTTGCATCCGCAGGGTAGTGGTCAGTGACTTGATGTCCAGATGAAGATTGGTGACAAGTGGTGTCCCTCAAGGGCCCATATTGACACCAGTGCCCTTTAATATCTTCATCAATGACATAGTGAGATTGATGACACCCTCAGCAAGTTTGCAGATTACATTAAGCTGAGTGGTGTGGTTGACATGCGTAAGGGATGGGATGCTATCCAGCGGGACACAGACGAATTTGGGAACTGGGCCTGTGTGAACCTCATGAAGAGTAACAAGGCCAAGTGCACCTGGGTCACGGCAATCCTTGGTATCAATACAGGCTAGACAAAGAAGAGATTCACAGAAGCCCTGTCGGGAAGGACTGGTGGATGAAAAGTTGGACTTGAGCCGCCAGTGTGCACTTGCAGCCCGGAAGACCAACCGTATCCTGGGCTGTACTTAAGCTGAGCCAGGGTAGGTTTAGATTAGATATTAGGAAGAATTTCTTTACAAAAGAATGTTTAGATATTGGAGTAGGCTGCCCAGGGAGGTGGTGGAGTCACCGTCCCTGGAGGTTTTTAAGAAGAGGATAGATGTGTTTCTTCAGGGGATGATTTAGGGGTAAGAGTAGTGTAGGGCTATCGGTTGGACTAGATGATCTTGAGGGTCCTTTCCAACCGTAATGATTCTGTGATTCTGTGATTCTGTGAAATGTGGCCAGCGAGTCAAGGAAGCTAATTCTCCCACTCTGCTCTGCTCTTCTGAGACCCCACCAAGAGTACTGTATTCAGCTCTGGAGCCCTCAGCACAAGAATCACAGAAAGACATGAACGTGTTGGAGTGGGTCCAGAGGAGGCCACAGAAATGATCAGAGGGCTGGAACACCTCTCCTACAAAGACAGGCTGAGAAAGTTGGGGTTGTTCAGCCTGAAGAGAAGGCTTCAGGGAGACCTTATTGCAGCCCTTCAGTACTTAAAGGGGGCCTAACAGAAAGATGGGGACAGTCTTTTTAGCAGAACCTGTTGCGACAGGACAAGGGGTAATGGTTTTAAACTGAAAGAGGGTAGATTTAGACTAGAAATAAGGAATACATTTTTTTAAGTAAGAGTGGTGAAACAGTGGCATATGTTGCCCAGAGAGGTGGCAGATGTCTTATCCCTGGAAACATTCCAGGTCAGGTTGGACAGGGCTCTGAGCAACCTGATCTCATTAAAGATGTCCCTGCTCACTGAAGGAAGGTTGGACTAAATGATCTTTGAAAATCTCTTCCAAATCAAAACATTTAATGACTGTATATATCTTGAGAGAAAGAAGGGAAAGAAGCAAGCATTTATATGTGGATGAGCAGGCATAAAATACGTAGTGAGATAGAAAAGGACGGGGAGTTAAGAAAAAACATTCTATGATTCTGTGAAGTTCTGCTAGCTAACCTCTAAAAGAGAACCATTTGTGATAGTATTGAATACCCACAAATCTCTACTGCAACACATAAAGTTTATGCATAACCTGTTAAAGGCATAACCAGCTGCTGTGAAAGGTTATTCACGTCTAAAATAAAATACTGCTGAAAATTCAAACAATAAGCTGAATTTCTGGTGAGGCCAGCACTGGCTTTCACATTTGCAGACATGATTCACAACCATCATCTCTACAAGAATTCTTCTCAGAAATATTTAGAAACCATTTTTAACCAGTCCATTGAGGGGCAATTCCAGAGCTATAATCAACTGCACACTACTAGGCAAAGTGCTGGACTGTTGAACTCATGTACAATATTCCTGTGGATTAGATCAAATTCCTTATGTAGGAAAAACCAGTAGGGCCTCTGTTCTGTTTTCACTTCTGAGAGCTTAACACACATGTTACTTGCTTCAACCAAGTGATTTCCAACATATACCTGTGAGAATGCAGGATCAAACCACAATGTGTTATGTTTCAAAATATTTTTTCACAATAAGTTGGTTTAGTGAATTCACTTTCTACCCCTAGAGAGCTGACTGTAATGAGATCACACAGAGAAAGGATATGGAGTTTCGCCCTCATCTCCAGGAGACAACAGGCCGTATCAAAAAATCCTCTCTTAAATCAGTAGTATATCAGCTGTGGACCAATGTCTTCTGTGGAGATAATTTAAAGGAAGCAATGAAGTCAGAATGAAGATTTAAAGTGTACATATTAGAGATGCTGTAAGGATATGGCTGCTCCCAGCTTAGGGAATTCTTAAGTTTATGCTTTTCCTAAAGCCTCACTGTCTGGAGTCTCATGAATACCTGAGATCTTTTTTTCTATTTTTTTCTCTGATTTCATTTAGAAAATAAAATGTTATTTGGAATCATATTTTCTAACAGAAATACTTCAAAATGCATCGTGAAGGTGGAACCACATTTAATATCTTACTGGAGATAAATCTGCTGTGACTTTTCCTTTAGCAACAGAAAGCACATGGAAGGTTGAGTCAGTCACTAGCTAGATCAGATCTGGACTGTAGTGCTGCAAGGAAATGAGAATCATAAAAGCAACTGTCATAAAACCACGCAGCAAATTACTGCGATCAGATCGCATTAATCCTAGTCCAACACTCCAGCTAACAAATCTGTGAGGGGAACGTTTGTCTCTGCCCTATCTGCATCACTCCAAGATTTAACAGTTGTTATTTAATCCTTCGTTTTCAATGCTACCTTTTACATTAAAAAAAAAGGGTGGTGTTTGTCAGTTCTAATTAAATTACATGCTTTATTTTTTTAATTACATAGTCTAAAAGGAAATAAACTGGAAGAAATATTCTAACAAATGATTTAGAAGTATATCATATGCATCTAAGAAGGGAGCCAAATATAAATTGACAGCTTAGCGCAAGAGAACTTCAATCTGGGTTTTATTGCAATAACAAAAGTGCGTATTTAAAAGCCTTCACACAGAGCATCTATTCAGAAACAAGCCCGAAGACAGTCAGGGAATTAAAAAGAGGATAGTGTTTTGAATTAATCTAGAACATTTTTGCGGATTAGTTTACAAGCACAGAATGCCTCAGGGGGCTAGGGAGAGCACAGAGCACTGAAGTCAGAGGGATCTGTCTTTTTCCTGTTGCTGGTGATTAGTTCATATCTCTTTGACACCATGTTTACAAGCCCCTAATTGCCTCATTAATACCTCATTATTACTTAGAAAGTGAAGAAGCTTTTAGCTTTGAAGCTGCTTTGCTGCACTTGAAGGCAAACATAGGGTGAATTTTGAATGTGTTGGTACTAATTAAAGTTGAAGTCTGTTTCCTGTTGCTTGTGGGCGGGTGCTAATATCTTCAAAGAAAAAATTAGGCTTCAATTTATATTACACACCTCCTAACTTACACACACAGGAATAAGTGCAAGGAGCCCATTCCTGCAAACTGGATTTACAAATAGACACAGATCCACATGTCTGTTTTCTTTCATTCTTTTTCAATGTGGACCAGACTACGGAGGCTCCTTTACAATCTGTTATAATACCTGGAACAGCCAGTTCAGTCCCCACAGATACAGCACATACGTTCCCATGCTGTCATGTACATACAGGCCACCATATACACTTCTTGCACCAGAACCAGAAGAGAAACCGATAAACCACTGTGTAGAAGTGACTCAGGTCAATTTGCCCCCTGCTCTGGAGGGACTTTGTTTCCAGGGCACCCGGGTTTTCTTGTTTTAAAGCAAAACTAAAATCATTCACAAAAATCTCATCTCATGATGTTCCACTTCCAACCACATGTACATATTTTCAGTATTTTTTCATGTAAAAATAACTATACATGTATATTAATAACACACAGCATTTTACTGCACCCAGTAAGCACATTCTTCCTGAAGCATGTCTGAAGGTGTGAGGTCTTTGGCTAGTTTTTGATCCAGTTTTCAAATAACTGTGTACAATTATTTCAATGTACAACTTGCAAATAAACCGGTGACCACAGTTATGGATACTGGATTATTGTATAAATGATGATGTTTAGGACCTCACTTGAGCTGTAGAGATGTGCTGGCTGATAATGTTTTTGAATCATTTTCTTCTAGCCTCAGACAGAAGAGAGACAAAGCAGACATCAACCACAACAAAATCATTTCCATAGGAAATTTTTAAAAGAGATTCTTTCAATTATCCTGTTTTCAGGAGTCTGAAGGATGTTGGGAATAAAGAAGGGGGCAAAGGGGAAAAAGATACCCATTTTTGGTAAAAGCATTCACTTTCTTAACAAGAATTTTGAATGAGAAAAACAGTGATAAATAGTCTTTGCTGAAAGCAAATGGAAAGCCTTACATAGATTGGAAGATTTGGATACAAAAATAAAATGTTTTCCATTCAGATTAAATTCCCAAAGAGGCATTTTTTCACCAGCATTGTCTTTCAGTGATGGGGGCTAAGGGGTGGGTGCAGAAAAAGATCAAGTCTAGAAGGTTGAACATTCTCCAGTGAAGTAAGGATTTGGCTAACAGCCCCCACAACTCAGGGTTAAGCTCAGACTGCCCAGAGTCACTGCTGATTAACAGTCTTTCTTGCCAAGGGCCCAGGACAGCAGGGTCTTGGCTTACCATTAGCACTCTAAAGGCAACTCAGGCTTTCATGTTCCTCTCATACCTTGCATCTCCTCTAAGAGGAGGTAAGTTGACAAAATTCTACTTCTGCACTTAAACCAATTCAAAAATATCAATGGCGTTAAATTACATATGTAACTTGACAGCATCCCTTGACATATGTAACTGTAAAGAATACAAAAATGAAAGAGAAAATTTACCTAAAAATATTGTTCAGAAACCCAGTCTACAAAATGGGTAAGGAAGGAACCCTCTTCTCCTAAGTTGTATTTACAATATCTTTGATTTATAACAAGCATTTTAAAAAGTATTAAAACAAAAATAATTAAGGCAAGCCAAATCCTTTTCTTGCCAGCACTCAAAGCTTGTCCGACAGGACATATTGAGGCTATCAATCGGTGGTGTGTATTTATAACCTAGCGCTCAGACAACTTGGAACGACAAATGCAAACAGCCACAAAGAAGTCACTTTGTTCACTTGGCACAAACAAGTCCCTGAGATGAAAAGCAGCCTGGCGTTTATTTTGGGCCAAGCTTCCTCATGTGAGGATCCACAACGTGGCACTGAAAGGGCAGTGTTACCAGAGGACACAAAGTACATGGAGATGCATCATTAGAGCAAACACAGACCAGGATGCCAGGTTTTGTTATTCTTGCTTCCTGCTTCCCAGAATGGATGTCACTTTCCCCGCACATTGGTTTGGAGCTTGGTTTTTTGTTGTTGGGTTTCTGTTGGTGGTGGGTTGTTGTTTTTGTTTGGATTGTTAGTTTTTTGTTTTTTTTTTTTTTTTTAATTTTAAGGCCCAGGCTTGTCAGCACAGCCTGAGGAGCTCTTATAGCTATAAATTAAAACTGAATGGTGTTGATTGAAAACACGGCTAGCATCTAACTGCAGACATGTCTGAAGACTTCCACATGCATTGCCAAATGAGGACTGGTGAGGACATGGTGAGATTTGTCAAAAATATTAAACAAGCTCTGCAGGAGACACAATCCACAACTGTGCATGAGTAGTAGGCAGCTTGGAAAATGCCCCTCTAGAGGTTTGGTAGAGTCCCTTATTACTGAGCCACGGAGACCTGAGCTGTCTAAGCAAACAAGACACTATGGTAGCCAAGCATTCTCAAAAAGATTATCAGGACAGAAAGTTCAAATCTGAGATTGGAGGAGAAAATCTTGGTGTGCTCCAGGTTGGTTTACTATTAATATCTCATTTATTCTTCTACCAAAATGACCAAAGCACAAGAGAAGCAACCGTGGCGAATGGGAGGAATAAAAGAAATCCAGCAGAGTGGTAAACCAATGAACATGCAGCTTACTGAAAGGGTAACACATCGCCTTTTGTGGGGAATTAACTAAGAGAATGGCAGCAATCTGACAACAACCAAAAGATAATGAACAGAGTTTGCAAGAGACTAGGTGCAGTTTGGTTTTAGGAACACTGGTGTAAGTAGTTCAGTTCAAAGGGAGCATCTTACCATCTTCCATGGCTCTTTTGGGGAGGTCTCTGGGTATGGCTTCTAGTCTTTATATGAGTGTGCAAACACAGACACTGAGCCTCAAGTGACATTGTCCCATGTAAGGATAATGGGAAACTCAGCTGTTTGATAGTATGATGGCTTAATTCTTCTCATACCTTCAACTAAAGGCATGAGAACTTCTTAATACATTTTTAACTGTCTGATGAGACTCAGGCTTTAAAAGGAGAGTCATACGTGATTTCCGATACTTTTCTCTCTTTTCACTTAAAAAAAATGGATTTCCCACAGCTCCTTAAACACCAGAATAGATATGAATATGTTTTGCAGTACATGGATTCAAATCCTTGGTTTCTTTGGCAAGGGGCCATATAAATTCTCATGGATTTGTTATTGCCTGCTGTAAATTTACTACTCAGAAAGAATAATATTTCATTTGCTTTATCGTCAGTGCCTCTAAAGAGGGTGAAAACGGATTTAAGTCTTTCATTGGGCACTCTGATGAAGGCAGAGCAGGAACACAAAAAGAAGCCAAAATGGACACTTAAAGAATTGATATAAGCTTCCATCATCTATAACTCAACTGATAAACTTAAGTCTCCTTTGCAATGAATTACAATGCCAAGAGATTTGTTCTGTAAATTCTGTCCAGAATTTTTTTGTCCATTTCTCAGAAAGAAAGCAAACTCCTAGGTTTAGTTCATGTTCATCCCTGGGGACTTAAGCAATACTTTCCATCTGAATAAGCAGAGGGTTTGGTAGTACTCATGTTGGCTCTTATGCTCTTCCTATTTTACACAGTTGAAAAGAGGGAGCAGAGACAGTTCACCAGCACAGGTATAGGAAGAGGATCTCAAACTCATGTTCAGTTTACATATTCATGGGTACATACACAGCTTCATGAAGTTAAATCAATTGAGCTAAAGCCATTCCCTGGGTGGCTCTACTTATTTCATGATACTTTACTGTCTCCACAGCAACTTCATGTAGAGAGGACACTGCAGGGATCCCATCTTCCTGTATCAGCCCCAAAATGAGGTAGGCTTGGGATGAAGAGACTGGAATCTTAACTTCAATAGGAGAAGAAATCCAAGTGCACAGAAAGGTGTGCTTGGATTTGTGTGATAGTGTAGAGTGAAATCAAGGATTCACACTGTTTGTGCTCTGGAGCTTCTCCAAAACTTATGCTCAGACCCAGACTTGTCTCCATTTATCAAGCTTATTTAGCTTGAAGAGTCTGACCATGTGGCTACCACCATATTAGTATCTAAGATACGTTAAGTTTATACTACTGAACAAATTTATGACTTGAAAGCCTGATCCTTGTCACTGGGAATCCAAGATGTGGACAGATGAAGAAATTTGCCCAAAGTCAAGAAAAGGGTGAGGATTACAACAGAACCCCGGAGTTCCATGTGGCTGGCCAGCTCCCAGAGTGATCCCTTCTCCAGTGACTGAAAGATCAGTGAATTGCTCTCTAAATGCTTCCAACATGAACTCTGCAAAACACAGCAAATGGGATTCTTCACACTTTGACTAATGAAAGCTTGGCACATGGCATGAAAAATAAAATCCTCGCTGCCAGCAGTACATATATATAAAATAATGTTTATTTCTACAGGGCTTGTGAATAAGCAAGACATTTTTCATCCATGAAAGGCAGTTTCTCTCTGCATGTGTAAGTTAGCAACAACAACAAAAAGTATGACTGATGATCCCAATGAACATCATCCAGTGAGATTTAAATTGTCGTAACTTTTTGCTTCCGAAAAAAAAATCTCTTTTTTTTTTTTAACTTCACTCTGCAAACTTCTGGGTTTATTGTGGCTACGTTTCTCTGCTCCTGACAAAAATACATACATAATCCATCCTTTTATTCCATGTTTATAGAATAGCTATCATCATAGGGCCAGGAATTTGCAGATTGAGATTCAACAAAAGGATGTGCTCAGAAAGCATAGCTCAGATTTTACGTTGCCTGCAAGATCTATTTCCATAAGAAAGCAAAGCTAGTTTCTGTGAGTGTGGAGAGCTCATTCTTCCTGCCAAATTATGACATTTTTTCTTATTCTTTTTTCCCCGTTTTCTTGGTGCTCTTCAAATGACCAAACTAACAACAGGAGAGACTAATTTAACTTCACATGCAGGCAGAGTAAAAGGGATTACACAAAAGTTGGGACCAATGGTACTCTATAACCAGATATTTCACTTTCAAACTTTCAAAACAGACAGTATTTTCTCTTTATCTGTTAAAAATATTTTGAAAAAAGAGTGTACTGAAAAAAATCCAAAGACTAAACCCTGAAAATAGTAACAGTAATAGTTCTGTGATAAGCTGATATTGAGATCCTACCACAGAGATAAAAGATGACCCAGCTACGACCTAACATTTGATATGCAAAAGCACAGAGCTCAGCAAAGAACCCTTATAGGCATTTTAGGGACTTGCAATAGTGTGAAAGGTTTATTTTTTCTCAAGTGCAAAAGGATTACTGGGGCTATTGTAAATTTTTCTTCAAAGAAATGAGAAGAGCTTTACAGTTGTGCAAGAATCAGAAGATACGTAAGAAGAAGAAGGTAAGTTGTGATGTGCTTTAGCATAGCATAGCATCAGGTTTTATTTGATTAATTCTTCCCTACAGCTTGTAATGGATATACACAGTGTGATTTCAGGGCAGGAGTAGCTTCAAAGTACAATCTGAGTATCACAAATCCAAGCCTGCACAGCTGGATCTCAACTATATAGGCCACTTTGAGTTACACAGGAGGAAAGAAAGGGGAAGATTACTATGATCTAAAATGTTAAAGCTTCTTTCACATGGTTAAGTACATTAACACATAGCATTAACCCAAACGAGCAGAAGCTGTTTCCAGGGAACAGAAAGAAACAAGTAGGACTCAGCACTATGTGTATGGGTGTACAACAACATACATATGTCCCGCTCCTCAACTGAGGCTTCCTAAAAATAGGATAAAACCATGTTTGATGATTTGGACAGAGAACTGGTACTGTTAATAGGAAACTGCAGGTATTGAAAAAGCTCCTTGTCATTTGCCTCCTGTGAGAGAGGACAAGCAATACTGCATGGAGAGGGGTAAGATCCCCTCCTAATAACCACAAGCAGACTTCCTTATAAAGGAAGATAGTCAAGAGTTCTCCTGCAGCAGGTGCCCTAGACGACTCCATACGGAGAGGGCAGCACATTCTGGCTGCAGCAGCCCCAGTAGCCCATTTATCAGGAAACATTGCCACACGCAGTGTTGGCATTGAGAGAGAATGCCATCCCCATAATGACCTTTCAGAAGCATTGCTGCAGAGGTGGCAGCTGTCTTCAGAACTTCTAGCTTCAGAGTTTCTCAGCATCACTAGCAGTTCTGTCTAAAGCAGAGTCTTCTTCCTTAGTTTAGTGATCTCCTCTCTCATTTTATAACTTCTTAAGGAAATCTGTTATTCATCCTTTTTAATGGAGTTAGGATGACTTAGAAGGTCTCATGAAGGTCTCAGAGGTCCAGAGGAGCAAGAGTATGCTTTGTTCTGCACTACTGTTAAAACCCAGTATGCAGGTGACCAGAACCAAAGAGGCATCTGGTGGCCATGCAAAAGGCAGCCAGGCAGTGTCACTCCTTTCTGTACTAACTGGCAAACTGTTAAGGGTCTTAACCATAGTGTCACTCAGGAAGGATCTTGGACTTGAATATACTCTTGGAAGCGTTGCCTGTGCTTGATTCAAAACAGGAAGTAGTCTGAATGACCTTTCTCTGAAGACATGAAAGCTTCCTAGAGAAACTTGACAGCTGAAGGTCTAATTACCTTCATGGAGAGATCATCTAGACCACCTCTGACAAACTCCATAGCACAGAAAGGTAGAATGGCTACTGTTGGAAGAACTTTCCTGGAATCCACCTGTAGGCCCAATTGTCTGCTCAGGAAAATGGGAATAGGACATGAAGCAGCCACTTGAGCTATACTGGCTGACACATTAAATCACTACTATGGGAAAATTTTAAAACCAGACTAGATTGGGAGTGAAAGAAATAGTTGACTTTTGGAGGGGGTTTTTGAAGCACAGGTCATAGATGAAAGATCTCATACCACAGCACTATCCAAGAATAATATAGGAAAGAAAAATTTGGGCACAAGTTGGATGAAATGAGGTCAGTGGCTATTACTGAGTGCTAGCCCCAGCCCACACTGTTAGATGAGATGGGCAGCTGGCTGTGATTGTGGAGGTCCATCTGACACAACTCTAGTCAGGCTAGATAAGATCCTTTCTAAATCTATTTGTCTAAGAATCATGAAACCCAGCATGCACCCATATGGCACTTGGAGATTAGGGAAGTTCAGATCCTAGCCAATTTCTTTTGTTAAGTGCACAAAATGCTAAATAAATAATGGGAAATGCTTCAGCTGCTATGTATTTAGGGCACTTTTGCTATGTGACATCAGAAAATATTCCATGCTGGAATTTATGAACATAAGAATGGACTTGGTGAGACTTTGTGATCTATTAAACTTCCAGCTAACAAGACTTTTGTTTATCTGATCAACAGATGGTGTTTTTCTGAACCAGCAATGTTGTTTCACAGCACTGAAGTGGTTACTGGAAAAAAGGACCACAAGTTTAATAAGAAGCAGGCCCACACACACACAACAAGTGAGAGCAATATTCTACTAGCACCAAAAGAAAAAAAAACCAGCAGTTTTTAAAACAAATTACCAAAAGATTGGTGCATTTTGCATGCCTATTATGCATATTCAAGGCCTACGGAATAGTAATGCTGTCAGTAAATCGGCTATTTCAGACACGCACCAAGTTGTTACATTTGCTTGGAATATTCTGCTCCAGGTTAGGAGAAAGACACACATAAACTCCTCTTTCAGAAGAGCTGTCTTAGAGAGATGGTTTAGCTGCTTTATTATAAAGATCTATCCCACTTACAAAACCCCTCTCAAGCTTTGCATTAATAAGTGCCAATGAACATAGTATGATACCAAGGTTGTAAAAACCAATGGCAATCTAGAAACCAGGAAAAGAAAACACAGCAAATGAAAATGAAGACTGGAATACTGAGACGACTCTTCAGCAGCTGAACTCCCAGTCATTCTCCAAGCATGAAAGAGGTTTGAACTGTTTATGAAATTAAGTGGAGCTTCTGGAACTGTACACTGAACTATGCTGAACGGGAAGAAATCTCTTTGCTTATTAGTCCTCAAGGAGATAAACTATTGTGCTAAAGAAGCAGCTACAGCCTTTGCTATGCAGCAGGGAGATTACTCCTGTTCAAATGGATGAGTTGTTTTCAGACCTCTTTTTCACCATCTTTCTGATTTAATAAGTTTTAGGAATGGAACTGTAATGTTCTGCTTGAGTTGCAGACAGAAGATCTTGAGAAGACAGGATCCACCACACCTGTAGTAGGAGGACAGCAGAGAAGGGCAGGCTTCTGCCCTCCATGGGTTAAAATCCAGAGTATCTCTGAGAAGACAGGAAAAAAGAACTGGAAAACATATAGTGGAGCGTTAGTAGCACTCACCTATCCCATAATTTTATGTGTGTGAATGTGTATGTATATATATATGTATATGCATACATAAACACACTAAAATATATAAACACGCACACACATAGATACATACACCTTCCTAGGTGTGTGAATATGTAATATTATATATATACACAAGAGCAGACTAAACTTCATACAGAGGGAGAATGCATACCAGAGTCTGACACTGGGAAAGGTTTTCTTCAGTGTATTTACACGCTGAGCCTCAGGCAGGATGTGGTCTGTCATTGCAGAGGCCACAGCACAAGGTGAGACTTTGCAAAATGTAATACAAGATTTTAATGCTGGTTGGTCTGCAAAATCCATACCTTGTCCTTAGAAAGGAGGATGTTAGGATTGAGAGGGGATTTTCTTCAAGAACTAGACTGGTTGTTTCTGGAACTCTGAGACAAAAGACACTGAATTGGACACAGAAGGACAAACAGGCAAAGAAATCAGACTGACTACAATAACTACATCATATTGTTTGCAATGTACAGGAAAAAAAGATACGAAACATTTAAACAGTTATAATAATTCAGCAGTTTCAGTGTGACAACCTTAGGCTGCAGAGGCTTGTTCCTCTGACAACTATGTTTCAAATCATGAATTGCACAACAGAACAATGATGTTATATGTGGATACAACTGTTAACATCAAAATCAGTCTTCTGCAGGAAAATCTGTATTTGCTAGACACATCACAGTACAGGTGTCACAGCAAACAACAAGTCATGGCATGATAACTAGCAGTGCAACTGCTTTAGGCTTATTACTCTGAGTACAGCACAGCTACCTATAGTACTACCTATGCATAAGAGAGCAAAGAAATCCAGTTAGGATCCTTAATTGGACCTGAGCAAACTGGTTTAAACTAACCATGAAGTTAACCTTTCTCAGACTGAGGGCAGTTGTACCGCAAGGCATCATGAAGTTCTTTCCAGCCTAAATTTTTCTATGATGTGTAGCATAAAACAATATTCAATCTCATCTGCCATCTCTGGCAGGAGCAGACACCTTCAGCTTCATTCACGGAAAAAGGAAAAACTGTGTTCTTACTCTTCCAGTTTTGACACAGGACAGCTTTTGGAACAGTCAGTGGGTCAGCCAGAGCTCCTTGTTACAGGAAGGGCACAAGAAATACAGAGACCAAATTCCACTAGGCACTCTGAAATTCTTTGAAAGAAATTACATCATGGCAGAGAGAGGGAAATACTGATACAGCACAGGCCAACAACACAATATTTTTTCTGGAAGGAAGGTGAGAGGAGAGGAAGAGATAAAAGGGTGGTTAGTCCTCTAAAGAGTGTGTTCTGGTAAAAAATGGTTACGCTTCCCTGCATGCAGATACTGATCCCTCACAAGCTGTTTTCTCTTAGATCTAATAATCTTTACCTGTTGGAAACACACTGCAATTACCAGTTCCAATGCCAGCTTCTCTTTAACAAAGAAATCTGCCCTCTATTACATAGGATTTTTTTTTGCCTGATTAAAGATATTGTTAAAGCCCCCACAAAAATTTTTTGTACCCACACGGACTCCTTACTGAATCTGGCTGTCTTCACTTCCTGTCTTAGTGCAATTTACTTGTTAAGTTGTTGCCTCACCACACCCCTGAAGTGGTTGCCTTCAAGTGGTTGGCAAAATGATTAATATTTATTTAGCAAAGCTCTTTGAAGATGATACATGGCATAAAGATCAGCTAGCATTACTATGCTTCCAAAAAAACAATACAGCTTTCATAAGGTTAAAAGCCTATTCCCACACTAGTTTTCTTGAAATTTGTTAAAAGAAAATAAGGTAACCTTCCCTTTGCAGTTTATTCATCTTATCTCTTCACAGTTTTTAATAGGCAGTATTTCCCATCTGATTACTGCTAATCGCATTGTTATACTGCTTTTACAGCCTCAGGGTTTATTACAAAGCTTCTCTATTACCCCATATAGGCACAGAACAGTAGCAGGTAGGGAGCAATATACATTTCCAAAGATCAGAACCATTATTTAACGGTTTTGTAAATATTTACTTTAGAAGCAGGCTAAATGTTACTTAAGATTTGTTCTAAACTGCTGTGTTTAAAGGAAAAAAAATCATGAGGACATATGGAACTCATCTGAAGGAGTAAAAAATGTTACAATTACACAAAAAAATTAATTTCCCTTCCTGTTACCAAAGAGTTGTCTTCATAAAAGTTTGTGGCATGCTTTTGTATCTTAGGTGGAACATCGTGACACATATCATGTGGTTTGCTGTCTCCTCTTCCTACTGCCTGAACCTCTGGCTGCAGTTTCCCCAACCTGACTGTCCCACCAAATCAGTGCACACCCACATCTTGCTCCCACTGGCATTTCTGTTCCTGTTCTGCCTTTTTTTTTTTCACCCTTGTTCTTCTTAGTCATCTTACCCATAAGTGGCATAAATCAAGGCGAGGCTGTGTTTTCACAGCTAGGCAGTTCTTGCAACACCAGGGCTGAGTTCAGGGAAATGGCTGGAAAACTTGCCATACCCACACACACACACACCTGCCTTTTGGCTAGTGGAAGATGAGCACTGTGCCAAAGATGTTTGTTTATTCTTGCCCTGGGTGCTTTGAAACGTATGCCATCAATAAGGGTAATCACCCTGCCTCACAACACAGCACACACACTGAATACGGCCTCACATCTCCTTATAGACCTCCCAAGCATCTTCTCCAGCATGTGAGATATTGGGTTACATCACTGGAGAGGTTCCTAGCAGCCCTGTGACAAGGCATCTCTGTTTTTTCACTGTTTTGGAAGAGATTTGGGAAGGATCTAGAAAAAGGGTGAATCAAATCAAAGCCATAAGACAGGCAAGTGTAGCCATGTCACTTTGAAAGTGGCACTTGCTGAACACAAGGATGTAGTTTGGTTCAGCTGTGAACAAATGCAGTTGACCTCCATGCTACAGTGCCATGACAGCACCAAGCCTGTAGCTTTTAAATAGTTTGTGGCAGCTTAGGATGAAAAATCCCAGATACTGTGTAGTGACTGGAATTAGCCCTGGTATCACGCCTGCTGGGACATAGACTGCACAACCCTTTCTGCTCTGGACTTCTTTTCAGATGAGGACACAGCCACCTTTGGTGATAGTCCAGCACATTTGTGGGTGGGCTGTGAGAGAGTACTGAGGCACTTTTGGGAGAAAGGTGGGGCTGCTTGAGAGAGAGATGGCATGGGCACATGCAGCCAGGCCCTGCCCTCCCTGTCCCTGTGGGATTGTGTCATCACACTGGCAATGCCAGGGAAGCAATTGAGAGGCCCCAGTGTCTCATCACCTGAGGGCAGATGGGGCGGGAAGGACATGTTAGAGCTCACTGCCTACAAAACAGTGCACACCCACCTGGTGGCACCCAGTGTCCCAACAGCATGAGGCCATGGGTGACTCGAGGCCACCAGCACCCAGTGCAGCAATGACTTGGTTGTCTCATTGGACTATCCTGTGCTGCAGTGATGGGATACTTTGTGGGCTAAAACATCTTCTGCTCTTTCTGTCCTGCTATGTCTTTCCCTTATCTGAAACTTATCCCTCAGGGCAACCAGAAAATTAAACATTTCTTTGCAAGAAACATCATGACAAAAAACAATCCACTGCTTCTTCACACGATTTTTACCTGGATGGAAGATCTGGAAGGAGGGGCTAGTGACGAGGGTGAGAGTGCTTAGTTCAAAAGGAGCCACTGGTCCTGACGCTGCAGTGAGGAGAACTCTCTCCTGCCTCTGGAAGCCAGGAGCAGAGTCCATAGGATGCACACACAGCAGTCTGAAAGTCCCTTCAGTAGCTTGTATAGCCACATTTGTTCATCAGTAACCACAAGTGGTGTCCTTCTCAGTCTCCACAGGCCTGTTGGGAAGCCATGTTTATAGCCAGCAAGGCCTGAGACTGCCACCATCCTTGTCAAAAACCCTGCTGTCTCCACTCTGAGTTTTGACAGAGCAAGGATCTCACTTTATAATAATAATTACTGTATTTCATCAAACAACCTTTGGTAACTTTGATTCTTGTCAAGACAGTGAGGAGAAATTTTGGAAAGGGTTTGCAGTCGTGGAGGTGGTGAGAAGGTCAGGATGCAGACCTGCACACAGCAGGCTGGGTGGCAGAGACACCCGGGGCCACCAACACAGAGGGACTGGGCCTCATCCTGCAGAGAGGAGGGGCTACATTTGGCACCCCAACCCCTATCCCTTTCCAAATGGACCCAGGGGAAGGAGTTGCTGCAAATGGTGGTGACAGGCATTGTCAGCCTGTCCTTTGCTCTGAAATTTTTCACAGATTTAACAGAGATGGACACTCAGAGGAGGCTCAAGTTGTAGCTGCTGGAGTCAAGCACCTGCTGCAACAACCTCTAAAGAAAGCTCAAGACCCTCAGGGATCCTGGACGTGCTCCTGTCAGTAAGAACTACCTCTGGTCCTGCTGGAGGAAGGTGCTTCCTCCTGAGGCTTTTTGGTCCAAGTAAAAGCTGGATAGCTAATGCACAAGGCAGGTCAGATGCACGTTTCAAAAACACACAACAGGTTTTCTTCCATCCTGTGAGGCTGAGGCAAGGGTGGCAAGGATAGTGAGGTATTGGGTATGATGCTGCCAGCGCCATAAATGGCCCACGTCCTTGACCTGCCCTCCACCAGGGCGCTCAGCGAGGCCTAGAGGCCCTGCTTTCGGAAGGGCCATGGGAAGGCGGCGCCTCTGAGGGCATGTCGCCTCACGCCAGGGAACCGCGCGGGGTCAGCGCAGCAGGCGGAGGGCTGGGGGTGGCGCCCCAAGTCGTCCCCTCGGAAGCCTGCTGGGCTTAGTTCCTTCCGAGGAAAAGCTCCGTTTGTGTGATTTTGTCACATTTTTTGGAGTGCGGGAATGCCGAAACTTTTCCATCTTCTGCTTCTGCCTTCTGAAGGGACGAAAGCGCCACGCAAGGTGCCTCCGCGGCTGACGGGCGGCAGCCGAGGCGGGAACGCCGCCGCCCCTCAGCTGCCGCCGCGCGGCCGCGCTAGGGCGCGGTCGCCCCCTGGCGGCATCCCCTGGCGGCGGGAGGCGCGGGCGGGCCGGGGCGGCTGCGCGAAACTTTCCGCCGGAGCGAGAGTTCGGCCTCCCCGGTGCGCTGTGCGCCGCCGCTGCCCAGCGGAGCAGCGCCTGCCTCTGCCGGGGCGCCGCGGGAACCCCTCTTGGCCGNNNNCTAAAGAGAGAGAAAAAAAAAGGGGGAAGAGCAGGAGGAGGGGGAGGAAAAAAAAAAAGGATCCTAGAAATCCAAAAAGGCTCATCTGGGAAGGAGAGAGAGGAGGAGAGCGAGAGGAAGCGGGATGCAACTCAACCTGACGCTGATCTGCTTCGTCTTCGGGGGGTTCCTGCCCGACGCCGCGGCCCGGCGGGAGCAGATGGACACGGGGCAGTGCGACCTGCCCCGCTCGGTGAGCCGGGCCGCAGGAGCGGGNAGGGAGCTTCTCCGGTCTGCAAAAATCAAAGCATGGCGGAGGCTGGCGATGAGAACCGTCCTCCCCAAAGCATCCAGCGCCTCTGACAAGCTCGGAGCCAGAGGGGGTGGGGGTGGGA